>CAWUFW010027340.1:0-27444 GCA_963921515.1 Calotriton arnoldi | reverse complement strand
CGATCTCGGTCGGAGGCGCACCCAATACTATTCGGTCGGGAAAAAAGCCATGCGAAAGCCAGTTTCCCGACCGATCCGTACAGCACACCGAACGAGCAAGTACGATGCGCACAACAGCAAAAATTCCGGCCGAGCCGTACTCACCCAAACCAGGTCCTGTTCTCCGACCGAGGCGAATCCGGAAACGCCGAATCGAGTCGCACGGAAGGGAAAATGCAGCCCCGTCCGGCCGAACAAGTACGATGCGCTTTCCGTACGCGCCGAACCCGTCGCTACGCACGGCACGTCAAAGCATCCGGGAGAGGCGCACATAAGCTCCGAATCGCGCCACAACACGATCCACGGCTACGAGACGAACACGGCACCGACGAGGACGACGCGAAGCGACGAGGACGAAGCGAGCGACGAGGACGAAGCCAAGCGACGAGGACGACGCGAAGCAACGAGAAGGACGAACGACACGAACCAACCATGAATCCCTTCGTCCCGATCATACCAATATTCTACATCTACTACCGGAACAGGCACGGACGCGTACGGCGCAGAAGGTAAGTCAGACACCAACCACAAAACACATACAACACGTACACGACACATCACACACATACACTGGGAATCTGAATATACTTACACCAGCAACAGCAGCACCATAGGGGCGGGATGCCCATCACCAATGCCACATATGCACACAGGGGCCTGAATGCGCGCCACCACCCCAACCCAGGGGGGGCTGGATGCCTACCACTACTACCACCCTTAGCCAGGGGGGCAGGATGCCCACCACTACTACCACCCTTAGCCAGGGGGGCAGGAAGCCTACCACTACTACCACCCTCACCCACGGGGGGCAGGATGCCTACCACTACTACCACCCTTAGCCAGGGGGGGCAGGATGCCCACCACTACTACCACCCTCACCCAGGGGGGGCAGGATGCCCACCACTACTACCACCCTCACCCAGGGGGGCAGGATGCCTACCACTACTACCACCCTTAGCCAGGGGGCAGGATGCCTACCACTACTACCACCCTTAGCCAGGGGGCAGGATGCCTACCACTACTACCACCCTTAGCCAGGGGGCAGGATGCCACTACTACCACCCTTAGCCAGGGGGGCAGGATGCCTACCACTACACCCTTAGCCAGGGGCAGGAAGCCTACCACTACTACCACCCTCAGCCAGGGGGCAGGATGCCTACCACTACTACCACCCTTAGCCAGGGGGCAGGATGCCTACCACTACTACCACCCTTAGCCAGGGTGGCAGGATGCCCACCACTACTACCACCCTTAGCCAGGGGGCAGGATGCCTACCACTACTACCACCCTTAGCCAGGGGGCAGGATGCCCACCACTACTACCACCCTTAGCCAGGGGGCAGGATGCCCACCACTACTACCACCCTCACCCAGGGGGCAGGATGCCTACCACTACTACCACCCTTAGCCAGGGGGCAGGATGCCTACCACTACTACCACCCTTAGCCAGGGGGGCAGGATGCCCACCACTACTACCACCCTTAGCCAGGGGGGCAGGATGCCTACCACTACTACCACCCTTAGCCAGGGGGCAGGATGCCTACCACTACTACCACCCTTAGCCAGGGGGCAGGATGCCTACCACTACTACCACCCTTAGCCAGGGGGCAGGATGCCCACCACTACTACCACCCTCACCCAGGGGGGCAGGATGCCCACCACTACTACCACCCTTAGCCAGGGGGGCAGGATGCCCACCACTACTACCACCCTCAGCCAGGGGGGCAGGATGCCCACCACTACTACCACCCTTAGCCAGGGGGCAGGATGCCTACCACTACTACCACCCTCAGCCAGGGGGGCAGGATGCCCACCACTACTACCACCCTCACCCAGGGGGGCAGGATGCCCACCACTACTACCACCCTTAGCCAGGGGGGCAGGATGCCCACCACTACTACCACCCTCACCCAGGGGGGCAGGATGCCCACCACTACTACCACCCTCACCCAGGGGGCAGGATGCCTACCACTACTACCACCCTTAGCCAGGGGGCAGGATGCCCACCACTACTACCACCCTTAGCCAGGGGGCTGGATGCCTACCACTACTACCACCCCCACTCATAGGATGGACAATGCATGACACAACAAGCACACCACAACCTAGGGAATGCAAGATTAAGACATCCCCCCACCACCATGACAAGCGTGTGAGCAGGCTGTGTCAAATGCCTACAACACCGAACATGACTTTGAACATACAATGTGACCCCCTAGCACATGTGCCACACATATATGTGTGTGGCACCCACAATGCAAGCAGCCCATGACCATTGTGGCAATGGGGCCTAAACCCCCATCATCACAGTGACCACAAGGTAAGTGTGGGGTCCATAGCTGAAGCACATTTTGACCATTGTGGCAATGGGGTCTAAACCCCCATCATCACAGTGACCAAAAGGCAAGTGTGGGGTCCATAGCTGAAGCACATTTTGACCATTGTGGCAATGGGGACTAAACCCCCATCATCACAGTGACCAAAAGGCAAGTGTGGGGTCCATAGCTGAAGCACATTTTGACCATTGTGGCAATGGGGTCTACACCCTCATCATCACAGTGACCAAAAGGTAATTGTTGACAAAGAAAGAGCTGCAACTGCCAAACTGCATGGATCATTCCTGGTCACAGAACCAAAAACTCATCTGTGGCAAAGTAGTGTATGTGTCCCATTGCAACATAAATTGGGGGAGCCAAATACTGCAGTGCAAATGAAACATTCCTTTGGCCATGTGCAGACAAACAACACCCATGGGGGCTGAGACCGTCAACAGTCATCAATGACACAATGACAGAAGTGACCATCAGAATGCAGAACCACATATTTGCACCAATGGGCACACAAATGCAGATACCCTGTGGAGACAGCAGATGTGAGGTGAACAGATACCATACCATGGCAGCAATGGGACACACAAACCATGATCACTGTGCTGACCGATGACCTAGGAGTCCCAGGGACAGCAGGGGAAACACACCAAACAACATACAGCCAATGGCACACCCAAGATATGCCAATGCAGTGGTGCAGATGCACAAACACAAACAGGCAGACCAACACTGTCATCATACACAGCAGGTGAGGGGTGGGGGTGCCAGTGTCCCCAGGCAACAACACAACACATGAGGAGAGCTGAATACCAATCATACAGATGTGCATACACTGCCACACTAAGGTAACTCATGGATCCAAATCCCCTATGTGGGCAAGCAGGCATTGACAGGTGAGAGGGAGCACAAAACACACATGTCACACAGGCACGTAGGAACAACAACTGACACAGCAAGTCACAGACACACCACAGCACCACCCCCAGGGCCCCCACAATGTGGTGACCCTGGGCTGAATAAAAATACCACTGTGATGACAAAGCTAAATGTCGTTCACACTGTGAACCACAGTCAGGTGTCCTGAGCAACAAACTACCATCACACCTACACAAGCACAAATCAATCAGCATGGCCAGTAAGCCAAGGCCAACATGGAGGCAGGGGCCTAGCCGGGCAACAACTCTCATCTGCACACACTCAAGACCACACCCCTCGACCTCCAACAATGTGCAGCAGTGAAGTACACATGCACTGGTGACATTGCACATGCACCCATGACTATTCCAGGGTGGTGGGTGGGAACCAAGGTGTAGAAACACATCACACATGGACACTCAACAAGACTCCTGAATGTCTGACACACTGCACACTACGCTGTACATGGACATGACGGCAATACCACACCGACCAATGGGATCCCAGCCACAGTCACACACCAATGAAGAAGCCAAGGTCACCCACAAAGAACACACATAGACAACAACCAACATTGCAGCCCGGACCCTAAGGAGTGCCAGCAGTCACACACACAACGTGTCACAATCACTGAAAGATAACACAAACTGGAAATCACATGACAGGGGCAAACAACAAGTGCCAAAGGGAAACCTGACTGTGACCCATCTGCGTCTGCACACAAACTCTGCCCTGACAGCAAACACACCTATGGGTGACACCCTGATGACCAGTAATGTGCCATGCACCCACATCACAGAGAACACAGGGAGAAGACTTTGGGGGAACATAGCTCAAGTCAGCAAGCATCACAAACAGGTACAACACTAGGGATCACAGCATGCGCAGATGAATGGAAGTGAACACACAGACATGCACATACAACACACACCTTGGGCGCAGGCAATGTCACACGTGTACACACTGCCATGAGGGGACTCCACTCCTGTGTGAGGAAAGCTGTGCCATATGTTGCCTCAGTAGGGCCCCATCATGTCAGCTGAGCACTTGGTCACACAATCAACAATTAGCACCAAATGAGGGCTCCCATCACATCAGCCTGGTCATGGATGTGCCAACGGAATCATCAGCACAGATCCAACACACTTGTATAGCAATGTTGCACTGACTACACGGATGAGTCCCTCCCCATTGATGCCCAAACCTGCATGTCCACTGGAGATGGCAACACGGTCAGGGAAGTAGACAAATGCAACGATGGCAGGCACAACAGATGTGCAGGGGTGGAAGCCACAGATATGAAATTGCCAATGTAAGTAGGAAACCCATTGCCAAATACTGAACACATGACACCCTCAGATGCTGCTATTGATGACATGGATACACCACATGATAGGACACATTCCCCCTGGACCACATGGGTTCCTGCACAGTAACACTTCATAATCATGAGACCAGATATCACCATCACTGCAGCAAGGGCATGGTTAGCTGCACCAACAACATGTACATCTGAAGCATGAGCACTAGAGAAAAGAAAGTTGCTTTATTCAGCATATGTGTTGTTTGATAACGACGTCCAGAAGAAATTAGAGCAAAGGCCAATGGCCAGTCCATTGTCAAAGTTCAAACAGGGTGACACTGGCAGATGTCACCCTACGCATGCCTGCACAATACCAGGGACAATCCACTAGGAGGGGCAACCGGGGGGCAGGCCAGGCACCGCAGGGACAGGATCAGGGCTCACCAGGGGGAGTCAGGGAAGGGGTGGTGGGTGCTGGAGAGCCACTGACAACTGCAGTGGAGGTGTCTGACATGGTGTGTGCCGGCACAACTGGGGGGCATGACTCAGATGTCGTGGGTGCCGGCACAACTGCAGTGGACCCTGCAGATGGGGTGGACAGGTCCGCCACTGCAGTGCCCAAGTCAGACAGGGCGGTAGTGGACTCCACTGCAGTGCCTACCTCCAGGGGAGGAGAATGGGGAACAGGCAAGGTGGGTTGGACAGAGGGGAGGACACCCTCACCACATCAGTGGCACAGACAAGCGCAGCGGGGGTGTGGTGCTGGGAGAGCAAGTGGCAGGGGGAGAAGGCCGGATCCTCTTGGGGATGGTATATCTGTGGGTGGGGGAACCTGGGGCAGGGTGTGGTGGGGGCACCTGTGCAGTGGGGGCCTGAGGGATGGAGGACGGAGACCTTGTGCCTGAGCTGCAGGGCGGTGGCGGGGTCTTGCTCTTACCACTCCGGGGGGACTTGCGGGTGGGGGCCTCAGTCCGTCTGCGCCTGGGGGAGGGTGTCCGGGGGCGAGGGGCACTCTGCTCCGTGTGGGTGGGCTTCCTCTTCCCCCGGGATGCTGGGGCAGCTTCATCGGTGGGGAAGAGGCCGAGGTCACAGAGGAAGAGCTGCTGTGACTTTGGGGTTGCAGGTGAGGCAAGGGAGGGTGCTTTGGAGGGAGAGGGAACTGAGGACTGCGCAGTGCATGTGGATGCGTGTGTGTGTTCCAGGGCCCCATCCCCTGTGAGTCTGGCTTCAGTCCCCTGAATGTGCGTGCGTGTGCGTTTTGTCATTGGCGTGTGTGTCAGTGTGCTGGATGTGTGTGTGCTGGTGTGTGCCTGTGCCAGTGTGTGTGTGCCTGGGATGGGTAAGGTGCTGGGGAGTGTGGATGGAGCAGAGGCAGGAGGGGTGAGGGACCGTTTGAGGAGGGACACTGCTGCCGTCAGGGAGGAGTCCATGGACCTATTGCCCCTCTGTAGGTCAGACATGCCCGATGAGATGCCCTCCATGAACGACACCAGCTGAGTCAACAGCGCGGTGTGCGCATGGAGGACACTCAGCATGGCTGTCTGCCCTACATGGAGCTGGCGAAGGAGGTACACAGACTCCTCACTCAGGGCAGCAGGGGACACAGGGGCAGGGGGTGCGGTGCCTGGCCCAAAGGAGACACGCTCCCGGACATGGGAGCCTCCACGGACCTGGGGAATGGGAGCCGATGGGAGGGCGGTGGTGGTGCTGGTGGTGGCGGGGACAGCAACACTAGCTGGGGTGTGGTGGCTGCTGACACCCGCCTCCACAAGGGAGTCATCCTCCGAGTTGCTCTGGTCCTCAGCTGAGGTGGATGCTGCTGAGGACTCCTCGGTGTGGCTCCCCTCGCCCTCCGTGCCACTGGGTCCCTCCGACCACTCCTCGGCTGCTGACCCAGTCTGGCTCTCCGGCTCCTCCTGGTCCGTGGAGCTGTCCCCTTCCGTGGCCGTGGATGTATCTGCAAACAATGGGGAAACAGACAGACATCAGTCACCTGCACATAACGCACACACCACTGTGAGCACAGCACATCACAGAGCAAGCCCTGGCATCATTAGTTGTACATTGCTAAAAGTGCACTAATTGAACAGGAGAAGTCAATTGTCAGTCTGATGCCAAGCATGGCACTCACATCCCACATGGCCTTGCACCCATCTGTCTGGTGTCTGTTGGATTGCAACACCCCAGTGTTGACACATGCACCAAGTACACAGTAGTTGGACAGTGCAGAGGACACGGTGTGGACACATCACAGCTCTTGCCACTGAGTCAGTACAGGTTTACGGATGTAAGGGATGCCCAGAGTCAAATAGGAAATGCATGTGATGCATACCAGCGACAGACACCATGATGCACCCATGTCCTGATAGCCAGCGCCACTATGGTGTGCATGTAGCACATGTCACTCCCCTGCAGGATCACCAATCAGTAGACACATGCCATGGCGGAGGCATGACTGCAAAGTCATACATCACTGTCTCAGTGATGTATGACTTTGCAGCCAGACAACAACACTCTGCACTGTGTCACAATAGTAGGTCATGGGGAATGCAAGTCCTGGAGCTGCACAAGTGCACATGTACATCCCCCCCACAACACATCCTCTTAACCCTCATCTGTCCAGGTCATACCTATTGGACATATGGGAGACCTGTGACACTACCCTCTGAACCTGAGCCCCTCACACTCTGCTGTGCATGGGGAACAGCTGCCTGAACTTCACATTTACATGCCCCATTCTGCATGGGCAGCTGATCAGACACCTATGTGTCACACAAGTATCGTCTCCTATGGTCACATCTCCAGTGGCATGCTGAGCCCCTACCAAGAAACTCCACAGCAGTCCTGGCGACTAATCCACAGCACACTGACACAGAGGCAGACACCTGAGGGGTCAAATCACTGTGCACAATGTGTCCGCTGATACACGGGAGTGGGAGTACAGAGTGTATTGTATGGCCTGGAGTAGGCATGACTGTCCAGCCCCACATGAATGAGGGATGAGCCCTGGACTGTAGGCAGCTGGCTAAGTATGTGTGACACACGTCATATACATACTCCTGGGGCCCAAACATTGTTCCCACCCGCAGCATGGGTGTGTGCCAGGTACCCCAGCCACATGTGGTGGATCAGCTCAGCAATTGGACCACAGATCAAAGTAACACGCTGAATACATGTCAGAATACAGGCATTGTGTAAGCAATGGACCCACCCATGATGCCCACCACAGAGTCAGGGAAACAGATGCTGTCTCCCACCTTGAGTCAAGCAAACTGCAAGGACACAGTCCTAAGTGACAGAATTCCCTGCATGTAAGGGCCACACCTGGGTATCAGATGAGGAGTGGGCAGTGCACAATAGAGGGACATGGCTCCTGGACAACATGACTGCTGTACTGTGGCAGTTCAACCTGGCCCGAGGAGGGCACATAGCATGTTAGACAGAGTACACAGTGCAGTCTTTGACTCACCCCCTCCTTGCTGCTCTCTGGCCTTCAGCTGCCCATCCAGGTCTGGAAAGACCACCGCCAGGATCCTGAGCATGTGGGGGTCAGGGTCCGTGTTCCGCCCCTCCTGCGAGGAGGCGACAGCTTCAGCTGGACCCGTGCAATCCTCCGGGTCCAGCCCCGAAGGTCCTGCCACCTCTTTTGGCAGTTGCGGATCCGGCGCTTGTAGACCCCCACGGACCGGACAGCCCGGACGATGTCCTTCCATATCTCATGCTTCCGATGGGCAGAAGCCTGTCAGGATGACAAAGTGATAAGGCCATTACTACACATGCAACATATCCGTGCATGACACAGTTGCATATACATGTCGCAATCACAGGGGCACATGGTGTACCCAGGCAGTGCACGGCTGCCCATGGACAGTTTTCCAGAAGTCACTACATGGTATCATTGCATGGGGAGTAAAACCCTGTTCAGAAGCACTGTCACTGCACCATACCTGTCCAGTGCAAGTCACTACACACTATGGGGGGTGACAACTACTCAGTGAGCCTGCTAGCCAGTGGTGTGCTGACTCTCAGCCTTGCTAGTCAGACAAAATGCACATTCAGAAAGGCAGTGCACAGAACACTCACCTGCTCCCCTGGTGTCCCATACAGCTTGCTGTACTGTGGAAGTAGGCTGTCCAGCAGGGCCTGGTTCTCCTCAAGGCTGAAGGCTGGGGCTCTCTCCACAGTACGTGCCATTGCAGGGTCCAGAGGGGCAGAGACAGCAGCAGTGCAGTGGCAGATGTCGTCCTGGAGCATGTAGTGCAGGCAAGTGGGCTCTCAGGGGAACAGGCAGCAATATATATGTGCTGGAGAGGCAGATACTGTCCCTTGTGTCCAAAGTGATAGGTCCAAGTCGTTTGCATCTTCTGAATCTGGCCAATCCATGGAATAGCAGCACCAAAACACGCCCACAGCATCCTTCAAAATTTCAACTTCATGACATACATGATTTTGCAACATTGTTGTGGGTGACCAACTGATTTTCCAGCAACCGACTCGTTCGAAATTCGAAAACGCGTCCGTTGCCAGGCAAGCCCATTGTCAATGGGTGCGCACCGATCGGTCCATTGAGGTACAACGCGCACAGGGGTACAACGCGTACCCGCACACATTGAAAGCAATGGGCCGGCCGGAGGCACCGATCGGTCCATTGCTGTTCAACGCGCACAGGGGTACAACGCGTACCCGCACACATTGAAAGCAATGGGCCGGCCGGAGGCACCGATCGGTCCATTGCTGTTCAACGCGCACAGGGGTACAACGCGTACCCGCACACATTGAAAGCAATGGGCCGGCCGGAGGCACCGATCGGTCCATTGCTGTTCAACGCGCACAGGGGTACAACGCGTACCCGCACACATTGAATGCAATGGGCCGGCCGGAGGCACCGATCGGTCCATTGCTGTTCAACGCGCACAGGGGTACAACGCGTACCCGCACACATTGAATGCAATGGGCCGGCCGGAGGCACCGATCGGTCCATTGCAGTTCAACGCGCACAGGGGTACAACGCGTACCCGCACACATTGAATGCAATGGGCCGGCCGGAGGCACCGATCGGTCCATTGCTGTTCAACGCGCACAGGGGTACAACGCGTACCCGCACACATTGAATGCAATGGGCCGGCCGGAGGCACCGATCGGTCCATTGCTGTTCAACGCATCACTGTATATGTGACTGGCATAGGTCAGCATGCCTGTCTCAGATGGACATGTGCCAGCCACAGATAGCTCCCAGGGAGTGAGGGGCACACCTACATCACGACAGCCTGTCCAAACCTTATCATAAGGCATGTAAGGCTGCATTTCCTATTGTGTGTATGTTGGTGTACATGTTGTCCTGTGGGTGTCACCTGTGGGCAGCCACCCCCAGGCTGTGCACGTGTTAATGGGGACAGGATCCTGGGTGTTACGTGTACGTGACCACTGTGATGTGCAACTGTTCATATCTGTGCATGTGTCATGGTCACATTTCACAGTGGTGTTTGTGTATGTCATGTCACATACCCCGTGAGTCCCATGTGGGACGGTATGTTTGAGCCAGGGTGTCCCAGTGGCACAATAGTGATGGCCCTCCACAGTCTTTGTGCATGTAGTGTTTACAATGTCTCTGATTTCATGTGCACAATGGGAGACAGTCTCCACATCCACGTTGTGTGTGCATGGACTCTGATGTTGTGCGTGTGTGTCACAGACGTCCATGGCTCTCCTGCCATGGCAAGTGTGGCCACTACCTGTGGGGGTCATGTTTGTTTTGTTGTGGTGTACACATGATACTCCAGGTGATGCCAGTGTCCATGTGGCATTACAGGGTCCCTGGGAATGTGCCTGTCGTTGAGCTGTGGTGCCTGGGGCACATCTGTCCTCACATGTCACTGGGGGGTGACTGTGACACAGCATCATGATATCCAATGGGCCAACCTGGGACAAATTGATGCCACCTGTAGGACCGTGTTGACAGATGTTGGCCATGTATGTACCATACATGTCGTTCCGGTACTGCACACTTCATGTAGTTGTGCCTCATGATGATGTATGTTGGGATCTTGAGTGTGTTCAATGCCGCATATGTGGGGTGACTGACGATCTTGCTTACTTCTCCTCTGCACTGCAGGGCTCCTGCTGTCCATCGGCCATTCCCAGACCTGGCAACGATGGTGGAACGGGACAGCATCCGACGGTACCGCTTCACCAGGCAGCTGATTGAGGATTTTGCAGTGCAGTTGTCCCCACATTTGCAGCCTGGCCGGCCGTATCCTACAGCGCTGACCCCCAAGGTGAAGGTGATGGCAGCCCTACACTTCTTTGCCACCGGTACCTTCCAACATACTGTGGCGTCTGCTGGTGGGATGTCACAGACCATGTTCAGCCGTGTGCTCCGCGATTTCTTGGCGGCAATGTTGCTCTTCCTGAACCGGTACATCTATTTCCCTAGACTGCGACGACTCACTGACGTGAAGAGTGACTTTTATGCCCTGGGGAGGATGCCGCATGTCATTGGCTCCATTGATGGGACACATGTGGCTTTGGTACCACCACAGGCCCAGGAGCAGGCCTACAGGAACCGCAAGCACTACCACTCGGTCAATGCACTGGTGGTGTGTCTTGCAGACATGACCATCACACACGTGTGTGCCCGTTTCCCTGGTTCAGCACACGATGCCTTTGTGATGAGGAGTAGTCGCATCCCCAGGTTGATGGCACAGATGCAGAACCAGCGTGCCTGGCTTGTCGGTGTGTACTGACTTTGTGCCATTGTGTGTGATCTGATCTGTAGTATTCCGCCCACTTTTCCAAGTCAGCTGATGTGCACTTGTCTGTCCGTAGGTGACTCGGGATACCCCAACATGCCGTGGTTGCTGACACCCCTCAGGAACCCTGTGACACCTGCCCAGATGCGCTACAATGAGGCACATGGTCGGACCAGGAGAGTGATTGAGCGGACCTTTGGTCTCCTGAAGAGCCGCTTCCGCTGCCTGGACAAGACCGGAGGGTCCCTCCCATATGCCCCTGCGAAAGTGTGCAAGATTATCATCGTCTGCTGCATGCTCCACAACCTGGCAGTGCGGAAGGAGTTGCCTCTCATCCAGGATGACGATGACCAACATCCGCCACCTGTGGAGGATCCTGGCCTGGACCACGATGCCAGTGACGATGATGATGATGATGGTGATGGTGATGTCCGCACACAGCTCATCACCAACTTCTTTAGCTGAATGTGAGTATCCTGAGGTGTCATGTGAATGATGTGAGTTGGCATGATGTGTGGGTGGTGCTCTGGTGCTGTTGGAGTGTGTCCATGGGCTACTTGACAGGATGTGTGTTGCGATGTGTGGTGACAGGTGGGCTGTACTCCCCAACAGTGTTGACATGCTAACTTGGTTCTGGGTGGGTATCTTGTAACATGTATTGTGCATGAGTTTTGCTGTTCTGTCCTGTACTGCATTGCTTTTGACTGTGTGTCATTTCTGTCCTTCACAGGGTACTTTCAGATTCGTTTGGTCAACTGTGTCCACCGACGACGTGATTGCACATCCAGGCTGGTAGCTGTTGTGTCCCTACAGGTGATGTGCGCCACACCCATGGACTTCCTTCTGTCTACAGTTGTTGACTGTGTGCCCGCTACCAGGTGGGGTTACCTTGCATCTGTAGTGGTTACGGCATGTTGCTACTGTGTAATAAACCTGTGCTTCACTTAGTGATGTGCGTTGTCTGTGGTCACACATTTGACTGCCATTTGCTTACTGCACCTGTGGGCTACTTGACTACAACTGGGAATGGGTGTGGTGTCTGTGCATTGCACCGTCTTCCCTGGCAACATCAGTGTAGGCAATGAGTCAGATGGCCTAGGTGTGTATGTGTTGTGTAGCCCTGGTGGTGTGTCTCCCTCATATGTGTCACGTTGCCTGTACTCACATGCCTGTGTTGTCCTTGCTGTTGCAGTTCGCATACACAGTGTAATTTTGCAGTTCATCATCCCCATAACAGCACCCACGTTGGAATCACGACAGAGGCAAGTATGGTGTATTAGTGTGTTTATTGTGATACATCTGTGATAATAGTGCATAGGATGGATTGTGCTGTACATGAATCTTGCAATCCCAAGTTCCTAGATGAATAGAAAGTCCAGGTAGACAGGATCCCCAGTATCGGGGCCACAGTTGTCTGACACATTGTTCCAACTTGTACTCCCCATGCAATGTGTGGGAGTAGTGTTGCCATCAACAGGGTGAACAGTCTGTGCACAAAGGCGAAAATCCAGAACAGGTTCAGGCTTCCTGGGAGTTGCGCTTGGCCATCAGCCTCTCACTTTCCCCTCCTCGGACGACCCCTCTTCTTGGGGGGGGCCCTCAAGTGCAGGCTGCTGCGGTGCAGGGGACTCTCCGCCAGAGTCCTCCTCCCTCCCTGTGGCAGTTGCAGTTTGTTCGGTACCAGATGTTGTTGGCACACAGGGAGGTGTGGACTGGTTGCTGTTCATCTGGCGGAGGCATTGTAAAATGTCCCTGTGCACCGCCGTCATCTCATGTAGTACATCCCACTTGGACTCCACGCGGGACATGTGGGAGTCCACACGTGACATGTGTGACTCCACGTGGGACATGTGGGAGTCCAAGCGGGCATGATGGGCAGCCTGCTGCTGTTTGATGTCTCTGAGGAGCCCCACTACCTGGCTGAGCTCTCCGGTGCTGGACTGGTACGCATCAGCTATGCGTACCAGTTGTGGGTCTTCATGCACACCAGCAACGTCTGCAAGCAGCGACCTCTGTCTCCCACCCCTCCCACCACCCCTGCTGACATGTGCAGTGTGTGCAGTTGCACGCACAGATAACCCTGGTCCACCTTGGGGGGTGGTGGTGGTGGTGGTGTCCATGGCCCCAGGTTGGTCCAGGGTCACTGCGCTGGTGTTGTTCCTTATTCTGTCCATGTCGGCAGGGATGGTATTCGTGGTGACAGTCGTTGGAGGGGTGGGTGCAGGGGTGCAGCTGGTGGACCTGCTGGTGCTGCAGCTGGTGGTCCTGCTGGTGCAGCATGTTGACTTGCACCGGATGTGCCAGGTTGTTCATCGTCCGAGGAGGACAGAGGCTGTACGACGCCAGTGAGCTCGGCATCCTCTTGAGCCTGGGACTGGGACTCCTCAGCGTCTGCTGCTGTGTCCCTATCATCACCTGTTTTTGGGAGACACAAACAATGTATGTCATGTTTCTGCAGGCATCAGTGGTTGACACACCTGACAGTTGTGACTGTGCCTCGGGGTGCGGGCCTGTACATTGTATTGTCCTAAGTCGTCACAGTCAGGGGTTGATATTGGTGTGGCACATTGTCCTGCATTATTTGGGCATTTCTATGTATTCTCTGGGGTGTGAACATGGTCTGCATTGATTGTGTTTGGTTGACAGCCAGACCTCCTTCCCACCCACCCACCCACCCAGTCAGTTATCCCACCATGGAACGTGCTTGCATTGCAGGGAGTGTAAGTTGTCTCTCAGGATGTCAGTCAGTGGTGTCCTGCTGTTTGTTGGTGCACAGTTGGCAGCAGGGCCTTGTGCTCCCCACAGCAGTAGCCAGTGTCAGCCATCTTGTGAGTCCTTCTCCACTCCCTGTGATGTGAGCATGGTTCAGGGTGGTGTTGATGGGCCAGTTGTGAGGCTGAGCAATGTCTGTGACTACGACTCCCATCATGCTATTGCCTCCACCCCCTTCCCAGCATGCCCATGCTTCCTTCCTTTTGACTCTGCTTCCCTGTGGGGTGGGCTGGCTGTGCTGACAGGATGGCTGGGAGTGTTGTCCTGGCAGTTGTTTGGCTAAGAGTCCCAAGAGTGTCCCTGTGCTTCACACAACATAACCCAGGGTGGTGGTGCTTTGTGGGATCTTGTGTTAGGATGGAGGGCATTGCATTCTACCAGGTGGGTACTGTGGAGTTTGTGTTGGGGGGGTGTGAGGGGAGGTGCTGGTGACTATGGTCAGTGCTGCAAGTCCCCCTTCCCACCCAGCCAGCCAGATATCCCACCATGGAACGTGCTTGCATTGCAGGGAGTGTAAGTTGTCTCTCAGGATGTCAGTCAGTGGTGTCCTGCTGTTTGTTGGTGCACAGTTGGCAGCAGGGCCTTGTGCTCCCCACAGCAGTAGCCAGTGTCAGCCATCTTGTGAGTCCTTCTCCACTCCCTGTGATGTGAGCATGGTTCAGGGTGGTGTTGATGGGCCAGTTGTGAGGCTGAGCAATGTCTGTGACTACGACTCCCATCATGCTATTGCCTCCACCCCCTTCCCAGCATGCCCATGCTTCCTTCCTTTTGACTCTGCTTCCCTGTGGGGTGGGCTGGCTGTGCTGACAGGATGGCTGGGAGTGTTGTCCTGGCAGTTGTTTGGCTAAGAGTCCCAAGAGTGTCCCTGTGCTTCACACAACATAACCCAGGGTGGTGGTGCTTTGTGGGATCTTGTGTTAGGATGGAGGGCATTGCATTCTACCAGGTGGGTACTGTGGAGTTTGTGTTGGGGGGGTGTGAGGGGAGGTGCTGGTGACTATGGTCAGTGCTGCAAGTCCCCCTTCCCACCCAGCCAGCCAGATATCCCACCATGGAACGTGCTTGCATTGCAGGGAGTGTAAGTTGTCTCTCAGGATGTCAGTCAGTGGTGTCCTGCTGTTTGTTGGTGCACAGTTGCCAGCAGGGCCTTGTGCTCCCCACAGCAGTAGCCAGTGTCAGCCATCTTGTGAGTCCTTCTCCACTCCCTGTGATGTGAGCATGGTTCAGGGTGGTGTTGATGGGACAGTTGTGAGGCTGAGCAATGTCTGTGACTACGACTCCCATCATGCTATTGCCTCCACCCCCCTTCCCAGCATGCCCATGCTTCCTTCCTTTTGACTCTGCTTCCCTGTGGGGTGGGCTGGCTGTGCTGACAGGATGGCTGGGAGTGTTGTCCTGGCAGTTGTTTGGCTAAGAGTCCCAAGAGTGTCCCTGTGCTTCACACAACATAACCCAGGGTGGTGGTGCTTTGTGGGATCTTGTGTTAGGATGGAGGGCATTGCATTCTACCAGGTGGGTACTGTGGAGTTTGTGTTGGGGGGGGTGTGAGGGGAGGTGCTGGTGACTATGGTCAGTGCTGCAAGTCCCCCTTCCCACCCAGCCAGCCAGATATCCCACCATGGAACGTGCTTGCATTGCAGGGAGTGTAAGTTGTCTCTCAGGATGTCAGTCAGTGGTGTCCTGCTGTTTGTTGGTGCACAGTTGGCAGCAGGGCCTTGTGCTCCCCACAGCAGTAGCCAGTGTCAGCCATCTTGTGAGTCCTTCTCCACTCCCTGTGATGTGAGCATGGTTCAGGGTGGTGTTGATGGGACAGTTGTGGGGGGGGGCAATATGTGTGACTGCGACTCCCATGATGCTATTGGCTACACTGACTTGGCCAGCATACACAGAATTCCTTCCTTTGAGTGGTCTTCACTGTGTGTTGGTGTTGTTGTGGTGGCTACATGTGTGGATGTGTGTGTTAGTTCTATTTGTGCCACTGCCTAGCTGTAGTTGTGGTTGTGTTTGTACATGTGTTGGCACAGTTGGATGTGACTTTTTTGATGGCATGTGTTGTGTTTATCTGACTGACATACACATTTTGGGATGATTCTGTTCTAGTTGCTGTGTAATTGCTATGTGTGCATGGTTTGACTCTCCCCTTGACAGTGATGTGTGTGTTTTGTGGCAGTTTATTGTGTACATTTGTTGTGTACTCACCAGGCTCTGGGATGTTCTCTAGTCCATATACGCTCACTGGCGGAAGGATGGCCCGCACCTTCTCCTCCCAGGGCCTGAGGTATATTGGCTTGGCAGGAGGGCCACTGCCGGTATGTTGGCTGTTGATGTAGTCTATCTTCAGCAGGTCCCGTACCCTCCTGCGCACGTCATACCACCTGTTCTGGATGTCCGTCTTTGTGCGCCGACATGGTGATTGGGCGTTCACCCTGTTGATGATCCTCTCCCACATCTTGGTTTTCTGCGACATGGGGGTCTGTTGGACCAGAGTGCCAAACAGCTGTGGCTCCACCCTGAGGATCTCGTCTACCAGGACTTCCAATTCACAATCTAGGAACTTGGGATTCTTCTTGGGGGGCATGGTGATGGGTGGTGATGGTGAGTGATGTGTGTGTTGGTGTGCAGGTGAGGGTGTGTGAGTGTGTGTTTTGCTGGGTGTATGTGAGGTAGGTATTTGTTGGTGTGCTGATGGTGTGTGGCTTGTGTGAGGGGTGAGCTGTGGGTGTGTGGTTGCTTTCTCTTGGGTGCTGGCAGTGGAATGGCATTTGCAAAGGCTCATGGTAGTGATTTGTGTCCTTTATATAGGTGGAGTTGTGGGTGTGTCTTTGTTCTCTGTCCCCACCCCCCCAGTATTTATTGGCTTGCTAATTGCTTGTTTGGCCTTTTTTTGGGTGATTTTTCCTTTGTGCTGTTTGTGTATGTTGGAAACGTTCTTGTGACCGAGTCGGACCCTGCATTGGTCTCGTACGGTGTTCTCCGTTTCGTTCACGCTGTGTTTGTGCAGTTTTGTATGCTGCGTACGCGTCGGTCGCGGTGTATTGTGTTGCTTCGGCTCGGTTTTGTATGCGTGTCGGTCGTACGGCTTGTCCTCCGTCCGACTCGGTCGGGTTTTTCGCGCCTTGCATCGTACTTTGCGGGTTGGAGTTGGCGGGTACGATTCGGTCGGATTTGTTCCGGGTGCGTGTCGGTCGGTTGGATTCGCGTGTTTTTCCGGCCGGATTGCTATTTTCCGAGCGGCTCGGTCGGTCGGCTTGGTTTCCTGACGTGTCGGTCGGATTTATCGCGGCTTGCATCGTACTTGGCGTGTCGGGCGCCACTGGTACGTGTCGGTCGGTAATTTTTCCGGCTCCGAGTCGGTCGGTGCTTTTTCCGGCCCGAATCGGAATCGACCCCTATGTCTCTTTACATAATTAAAACAAACTTAGTGAGCGTGAGCAGCTGCTGTTTGTGTTCTGTTGCATTAAGCGCTGTTTTCTTAGCATAAAATGCATCCTCAGGTCCATTTTGGACTTGAAGGTGGATTTTGTGCTAGGAAAATAGAGCTATATGCTGGATTATGCTCCTCTCATAATTCCACATAACCTCGCGTAATTTTTCTGTAATTTCATGTAATTACGCCACTGCAAAATAAGCGTTAATCAAACCCAAGTTTTTACTTTCATAGATGTGGTTGGTGAGATCCAAGTGCCATAGGTAGGGCTATGGTTGGGTCATAGTTTTTCCTCCTTCCACATGTCAATTTATCAGATTTTGAGGGGTTAAGTTTCAGAGGAGTTTGAAACATCCAGTTGTCTGCTGCCTGCAGACATTCAGAAATGCAGATTTCCCAAGTTCAAAGACTTTTTCCAGTGTAACATCTGGGTGTAACAAGTTTAAAGGAGTTAATAAATTCTATATAGTAAGTTTAAGGGGCTGATAAGCTCAGCCAATCAGACCATGTATATGTTGAAGAGAAGAGAATTGATCATTGAACATTGGAGAACACCTACCTTTTGCAAGATTGGTGCTGAGAGAAATGAAGGCAGTGAGGCAGAACCTAATCCATTTCACTACTGTACCCCGGATTCCTGCGTCATTTAATATAGCCTTATAGCCCGCCGTAGTGGGCTATACCGGCTATGAAAGGCCCGCTCCAGCGTTAAAGGCCCGAGCCAAAGGCGAGGGCCTTTAACAAGGGAGCGGGACTTTAATAGCCGGTATAGCCCAGCTACGAAGGGCTATAAGGCTATTAAAACATTCTGCCACTAGAGGGCAGAATGTTCTAACAAATAAAACAAAGGCTTCAGGGAGCCCGAGGGGTTTGAAATCCCCTCAGGCTCCCTGAAGCCTTTGTTCACAGCCACAGCTGTTAACAAAGAAACATTGGAATGTTGGAGCTCCGGGCTTATACCAGCCATTATAAGCCCGGAGCTACTCCATTGTTTTCAATGGAGCTCCCAACATTCCAATGTTCTAATCTTAGATAGAAGTTGTGGTCCATGGTAACAAAGCTGCTGAAAAATCGGGTATGAATTTGTGGCAAGACTGTTGGAGGCTACTGTGTTCTTGAGGTAATCCCAGATTGAAATAAATGCTGATTTAGGACTTCCAGGTGAAGAACTCTCTGTATTTGAGAAGAGGTTGTATTTCTCAAAGATTTCCGAGACCCAAATTAATGCTGCTTTTATAATCAATTTACCCATTAATTATGACTTATGTCTGGAATTTGTTGGATTCTCTGTGTCAGTTATACATATATCAGTGATAAAAGCAAAGGTAAAGGGTAAGTTATAGTTAGGAAAAATGTATGTATTCTTTCTATACAAACCCAATTTAACCTACACATACACTAGAAATTCCAAAGTTATTGTTATCATTTTCATTTATAATTTACTTTTTCTTGGTTCTCTACGATGCACAGTGTTCTAACAAATTTTGTAATTTGAGATGTCATAAGACTTGTTATGAATGTTATAAATTCACATGTATGAGTGATGTAATATGAAAGAGTATAAACAGTGCATCATAAAGGCATGAGTTATAGTTAATGAAGTGTGGCTTCTGAGTTTACAACACATTATACGGAGGTGCACGACCTATAGTAATTTGAAGATGGAGCATAAATTATACATTAAGTTATAACTTTTGAATTTCTAATGTTTGTCTAGTTTAAGTTGGGTTTGTATAGAACAAATAAATTATAAATTAAAGTTATATACTATAACTTTAGAATTTCTAATGTTTGTGTATAAAGAATAAATTAAGTTTTCCTAAACATAATTTATCCTTAACCTTTGGTGTTTTCATTAAAATTAAGGTTTTTTTTTTTTTTTTAATTATTAGTTTTAAATCATAGAGTGTACTTTCCAGTGGAGTGGTATTAAGTATAGTGTCGTACAGTGCAGTGGAGGAGAGTGTCATTGATTGTAGTGTTGTAGAGTGGAGTCTCATAGAGTGGCATTGTTGGACAGTGAAATGGCATGTTGTACAGTAGAGCTGAGTGTCGTACAGTAGAGGGTCAACAACTGGAGTGTCATGCAGTGGAGTATCGTACAGTGGAGTGGAGTTGAGTTGAGTGTTGTAAAGTGGCATAGAATGCTGTAGAGTCAAATGGAATACAGTGGAGTAGAGTGGACTAGAAGTGTTGTTGAGTGCAGTGTAGTACAGTGGAGGAGAGTGTCGTACAGTGTAGTATTGTAGAACAGCGTGTCGTAACCGTACACTTGAGTGTGTTAGATTGTTGTAGAGTGGAGCGGAGTGGAGTAGAGTGGTGGACAGTGGAAAGGGCATACAGTGGATTAGAGTATTCTAGAGTAGTGTAGCGTGAAGTGGTGTATCATAAAGTACAGCAGAGAGTTGTAGAGTGGAGTGTCATACAGTAGAGCGGAGTGTCGAAAGTGGGGTGTGGTATAGTGTAGTGTCATAAAGTGCAGTGTCGTTTAGAGGAATGTCATCGAGTGGAGTGGGATTGAGTGAAGTGGTGCTGAGAAGAGTGTCGTAGACTGACATAGAGTGGAGTAGAGAGTTGTACAGTGGAGTGGCATAGGGTAGAGTAGGGTGTCATAGAGTGGAGTGTTGCTGAGTGGAATGTTGTAGAGTACAGTTGAGGAGAGTGTCATATAGTGGAGTGGCGTGTCGTGGAGTGTCATACAGTGTAGTAGATTACCATAGAATTGACGTGGATAGAGTGGAATAGAGTGTGGTCGATTGACATACACTGTAATAGACTGTTGTACAGTGGAGTTGCATACAGTGCAGTAGAGTGCAGTACAGTAAAGTGTCATAGAGCGGAGTATCACACAGTGGCGTAGAGTGGGGTAAAGGGGTGTACAGTAGAGTGGAGTGTCATAGCTTACAGTGGAGTAAAGTGTCAGAGAATGGAGTCTTATGATGTAGCGTAAACTGGTGAGGACTGTAGTAGAGTGGAGTGGCGTAGCATACAGTGAAGTAAAGTGTTATAGAGTGGAGTGGCGTGGAGTGGCGTGGAGTGGCGTGGAGTGGCGTGTCCTACAGTGGGGAGGACTGGTGTGTCGTAGAGTGTCAGAAACTGTCATGGATTGGAGTAGAGTGGAATGACGCAGAGTGGATTAGAGAGTTGTAGAGTGGAGTGACGTGGAGTAGAGCAGAGTGAAGTACAGTGTGGTAGAGTGGAGTAGCATAGAGTATCGTACAGTTCAGTGGCATACAGTAGCGTAGAGTGGAGTGGAGCAGAGTAACGTGGCGTAGTGTGTTATAGAGTAGAGTGCAGTAAAGTGAGGTGGAATGGCGTAGAAGGAGTTGCGTAGAGTGTGGAAGAGCGGAATAGACTGTCGTACAGTGGCATAGATTAAAGTAGAGTGCTGTACACTTGCATAGACTGGAGTATGCTATTGTACAGTGGAGTGCTATAGAGTGGAGTATTGTGTTGTAGAATGGAGGGGCGTAGAGTGTCATTGACCGGAGTACATTATCATAGAGCAGAGTAGAGTGGAGTGGTTTAGAGTGGAGTGGTTTAGAGCAGGGCTGTGTAGAGTTGAGTGGCATGCACTAGAATAGTGTAGAGTGCAGTAGATAGAGTGAAGTGGTGTAGAGAAGAGTGTTGTACAGAAGAGTGGCGTACATTGAAATACTGTAGAGTGGAGTGGCAAGGAGTGGAGTGGAGTAGAGTCGCCTTTAGTGGAGAGGTGTACAGTGGAATACTGTAGAGTGGAGTGGCATAGACTTGAGTGGTGTACAGTGGAGTGGCATAGAGTGGAGTGGCATACAGTTAAATAGCATTTAGGGGAGTGGCATAGACCCGAATGGCATACAGTGAAAAAGCATATAGTACAGTTGCGGAGTGTGTTGTGGCGTTGAGTAGAATAGCGTAGAGTTGAGTTGCTTAGAGTGGATTGGAGTAGAGTTGAGTGGCTTAGAGTTGAGTGGCATAGAGTGGAGTGGCATACAGTGAAATAGCGTACAGTGGAGCGATGTAATGTGGGCAGTGGAATTGCAGAGAGTGGAGTGGTGTACAATGGAGTGATGTAAAGTGTAATAGCGTACAGTGAAGTGGTGTAGAATGGAGCGGCATTCAGTAGAGTGGTATACAGTAGAGTGGCGAAGAATGTAGTAGCACACAGTGGAACACCATAGAGTGGAGTGGCGTAGAATGAAGTGGAGTACAGTGGAGTGACATACAGTGGTATAGCATATAGTGGAATGACGTACAGTGGAGTTGCATAGAGTAGAGTGGCATACAGTGAAGTGGTGTACAATGGAATAGCATAGAGTTGAGTGGCGTAGTGTGGAGTGGTGTACAGTGGAGTGGCATAGACTGGAGTGGCATACAATGGTGTCACATACAGGGAAATAGCATACAGTGGAGTTGTGTAGAGTGGAGTTGCATGTTGTAGACTAGACTGCAGTGGTATACAGTGAAGTGGGATAGAATAGTATAGACTGGAGTGGTGTAGAGTGGAGTGGTATAGAGTGGACTACGGTACAGTGGAGTGCGTAAAGTGGAGTGGCATAGAGTGGAGAGGCGTGGAGTGGAGTGGAGTGGCATAGAGTGGAGTAGCATACCGTGGAATAGCGTAGAGTGGAGTGGTATTAGAGTGGAGTGGCTTATAGTGGAGTAGTGTGGAGTGGCATGTCATAAGGTGGAATGGCATATTGTAGACTGGAGTGGTGAGCCTTAGAGTGGACTGTCATCCAGTACGGTAAAGTGTCATACAGTAGGGTGGAGTGGTGGAGTAGAGTAGAGTGGAGTGGTGGAGTGGTGGAGTGCAAAGTGTAGTAAAGTGTCACACAGTGGGGTGGCATGTCATAGAGTAGAGTGGCATGGAGCACAGTAGAGTGGAGTGGTTTAGCAGAGAGTGGAGTAGAGCATCATAAATTGGAGTGGCGTATTGTAGAGCAGAGTGGAGTGGCGTAGAGTGGAGTGGCATGGTGTAGAGTAGAGTGGTATGACAGACTGGTGTAGTGTAGAGTAGAGTAGAGTAACATGTCTTACAGTAGAGCTGAGTGCCGTAGAGTGGAATACCGTACAGTGGATTGGCCTAGTGTCAAGCACTCACCTAGCCTCAACCGTGGTGATGACACTGGAGCTGATGCTGGACCTCCTATCCCTCTGAGAGCCGCACTAGATCAAAGAACCATGCTGCTTAGATCATGCATAGCCTCCTAGGGGGAAGATGGGTTGGGACAAAATAAGAAAAGAGAGACTTGTGGTATTGGATCTGCTCAGTACCTGTGCGACACTGCATAACAGGATCTGTCACTTCTGAAATCTTCTACTTTTGCAAGGTAAATGTGCACTGGACTAGAACCTCTGATTTTGTGAGGAGGCAATGCACTGGCAATAACAAGAGGAGGCAGTTACCATCGGTACACTTACAGGATCTACATACAATGAACATGCATTAACTTCAGTGACATACACTTACAGGTTTCATCAGCAGCATGGAATGAGAGCAGAATAACCAAAATCACAGATTGGAGTGTGTCACTCCCAGGTATAAACTCAGAACACGGGTTGAAGTTACTGAAGGGTCTGGAGTATAAATACACAAGAAGAGCTTGTTGTAAATCACAGAGAGGGCATGGAGGAAAAGTATATCATCTTTGGAGACTTTGGATACTCGGTCCTGCTTACTTCTATTGGAGGTTTAGTGCTCACTTACCTGGTATCAAGTATTTAGCCTAGTTCTTCTTCATGACTGAAGTTCGAAGAAGATCTCGAGGCTTTGACTCAGGGAGTCGCGGGGGTTCCGGAGTAGCTGTGCAGGAGGGAGAGAGGAAGAAGATGTCAAGGGAGCTGGAGCCACAGGAATCACAGTTTCAGATGGACTTGAAGGAGACAGGAGCGCTTCTCGGTTCTGGCAGGATTCTTCAGGTGAGTGGGAAGGGTAAAGCTTGTTCCACAGGGAGCGAAGCCAAGCCACAATTCGAGGTCGGGCAAGGTTTAAATACCCTCTCAAACGCTCAAGGATGTAGCTAGATCACGTGCGGCACGTGGGGCACATGGCTGTCTGAAAGGTTCTCAAACCTTGGAGAAAACAGTGTTAGTACACTCTCTTTGACTTGACAGAATGAGCAGGTGCAACTTGATGATCGGAAACAAATGTATCATTTTTGCTTGAATGTGCATAATGAAAAACAACACCAAGGTCCCAGTAACAGCGGGAGCAAGGCTTGCCATTGGCTCACGGGATTCTGAGGGAAGCTTGCAGGGATTCAATGCAAAACCAGTCCAAGGCCCTAGCAACAGCGGGGCAGCTAATCTATTGATTCATGGGTTTTGGGGACGTTTGCAGGGATTCAAGTGCAATCGAACTACGGGTTCTGGGGACACTTGCAAATACTCAAGTGCAATGGAATCACAGGTTTTGGGGAACATCAGTCAAGGTATCATAGTGCGCCATAAAAAACCACTTGGGTAAAGTATCATGAGCCCTATGTGCTAGACCACTACGTGGGGCGCGTAGAAAGGAGTCGTGATAGAGAGGGCGTAGGAGAGGTTAGTGACATAGAGTGAGAGGCATAATGTGAAATACCGTAGAGTGGAGTGGCATAAAGTTGAGTGACATAGAATGGAATAGCATAGAGTGTAGTGGCATAAAGTGGAATGGCGTAGAGTGGAAAAGTATAGACTGGAGTAGCATTGAGTTGAGTGGCGTAGAGTGGAGTGACATAGACTGGAAGGGCGTAGAGTGGAGCAGTGTAGAGTGGAATAGCATGCAGTGGAGGGGCGTAGAGTGGAATGGCATTGAGTGGAGTGGCATATAGTGGAGTGCTGTAGAGTGGAGTGGCATAAAGTGGAGTGGTGTACAGTGGTATAGCACAGAGTGGAATGATGTACAGTAGAGTGGCGTAGAGTGGAGGGGCATACAGTGGAATAGTGTACAGTGGAGTATACTGGAGTGGCATAGACTGGAGTGGCATAGTGTGAAGTTGTGCACAGTGGAATAGAGTACAGTGAAGTGGCGTAGAATGGAGTTGCGTGTCACAGACTAGACTGTACAGTGGTGTACCATAGAATAGCATAGAGTGGAGTGGCATAGGATGGAGTGGTATGGAGTGGATTGGCATAGAGTGAAGTGGCACAGAGTGGAATACCATACATAGGAGTGAATAAAGTGGACTGGCAGAGAGTGGAGTGGGGTAGAGTGGTTTGTCATAAAGTGGAGTAGCATACAGTGGAATAGCATAGAACGAAGTGGCGTAAAGTGGAATGGCATTTGAGATGTCATCAGTGATATCATAAATGATGTCATAGAACATGTCATGAGTGATGTAATATGTGCAGTCATAAGCATCTCATGGCAGGGTCGCAAGTTATAGTTAGCGCTCTAACTATAACTGGTGATTTTCTGTGTTTTTGTTTAGTTCAAAATGTTAATGTTGTCACTGACATATTCACTTAACTATAATGTTACTTTAATCTTTGTTTTCTTCAGTGAATTTCTAAGGTTTTTTTTTCTTTTTTTAAAGATCTTTTTATCACATCTAACTATATTGTTAATTTAACCTTTGGTTTTTTCATTGAATTTCTAAGTTTTTCCCCAAATTAAAGTAATATTTTATTATAATATGTAAATGAAACCCCCCGCCAAAAGCCCGTGCACGGCTGGGAGTTGGCTGCACAGGCCCTACAGCCAAACCCCCACATGCTGACACCTCTCTCTTGGATGACAGGAGTGCATAGTAGGGTGTGACCAGGGACTGGCCCCTCTGCTGAGGACTGTCTCTGCATGACAGAAGTGCATAGTAGGTTGTGGGGAGGGATTGACTTCTGCTTGGACCTCTCTTTTGGATGATGGGTATGCGTAGTAGGCTGTACTGACCTCTCCTTTCAGACGTGTATCTCAGATGATCGGTGTGCATTGTAGGGTGTGTGGATGGACTGGCCTCTCCCTTCAGACAGCTCTCACAGATGACGAGTGTGCGTAGTAGTGTGTGGGGAGGAACTGCCCTCCTCTGTCAGACTTCTCTCACAGATGACGGGTGTGCATAGTAGGGTGTGTGGATGGACTGGCCTAGCCTGTCAGACTTCTCTCTCAGATGACGGGTGTGTGTAGTAGGGTGTGTGGATTGACTGGCCTCTCCTTTCAGACCTCTCTATCAGATGACAGGTGTGTATTGCAGTCTGTGGGGAGGGACTGCCTTCTCCCTTCAAATGTCTTTCTCAAATGACAGGTGTGTGTAGTAGGGTGTGTGGATGGACTGGCCTCTCTTTTTAAACCTCACTCTCAGACGACAGGTATGCATAGTAGTTTGTCAGAAGTGACAGGCCTCTCCTATCAGACATCTCTCTCAGATAACAGGTGTGCATAGTAGGGTGTGTGGTTAGACTGGCTTCTCCTTTCAGACCTCTCTCTCTGATGATGGGTGTGCATAGTAGGGTGTGGGAAGACCCTTAACTCTACTCACAACTCTTCCCAATCCAATGGGAGTAAAAAGTAGACTCTGATAAACACTCTCTCCAATAAGACTCCTACCTACAGTAAAAAGTGTGCATACTAGAGTCTATTCAAACATCACCTACTCCTTCCTACTTTTCACGTTCAAGAAAGAGTCTAGCAAGAACGTAATTTTTTTAAGAAAAAACAAGCATAACCTACTCATCACAATACTTATCTCTTACACACATCTTCTCCAAAACAAGGACCACAATATGCATTCCTACTAGTAGAGTGTATTGAGAACTCATCTACTCCTTTTTACTATTCACAATCCTGCAGGAGACCCGCGAGATCATGTAAACTAGTTAAAAACAATATACATTTGTTTTTTTCACAGTAATTACCCATTAGATACCGCCTCTCTAAATGTAGGGGGCCAGCATGCCTTTCTGCTGCCCCTTTAAATAGTTTTTTTTACTTCATTTCCACAACATCTCCAATTTTTCACAGTAAACAGTAATGGCGGCAATTTCATTTCTAAACTTCCAATAGCAGATGTGAAGACTTTTCTGCTCCTTGTGTATAATGTACTCATTATGGGGTCGATTCCGATGTCGGCCGGAAGCGCACCTAACAGTATTCGTCCGGAAAAAATACCAGCCGAATGCGTGTTTTCCGACCGACTCGAACACCCGTCCGGACAAACAAGTACGATGCGCATAACAACCTATTTCCCGAGCGAGCCGTACTCACCCAAACCAGCTCCTGTTCCCCGCCCGAGCCGGATCCGTAAACGCCGAATCGAGTCACACGGAACCAAATACACAGCACCATCCGGCCGGACTTGTACAATGCGCGAACGTACGCGCCGAACTCGTCGCTACGTCCGGCACGTTTCAGCATCCGGGAGAGCCGTACATAAGCTCCATTTCGCGTAACAAGACGATCCACGGCTACGAGACGAACAAGCCAGTGACGAGTACGAGTCGAAGACACGAGAAACCCGAACGAGACGACCCAACCATGAATCCCATCGCGCAGGTCCTACCTATACTCTACATCTATTACCGGGACCGGTTCGGACGCGTACGGCGCAGACGGTAAGTGAAACACCAACAATACAAACTAACTACACGTACCCAAAATATGTCACACACACATAGGGATGCACAAATAACGTACACTAGCAACAGCACAACAATAGGGGTGGGATGGGCATCACCAATGCCATACACACCCATAGGGGCCTGGATGCCTGCCACTACCACCACCCCTACTCAGGGGGGCCTGGATGCCTATCACTACTACCATCCCCACTCATGGGGGGCCTGAATGCCTATCACTACCACCACCCCTACTCATGGGGGCCTGGATGCCTGCCACTACTACCATCCCCACTCATAGAGGGATGGATGCCTACCACTAACACCACCCCTACTCATGGGGGCTGGATGCCTGTCACTACCACCACCCCTACTCATGGGGCCTGGATGCCTATCA
>CAWUFW010027339.1:0-27451 GCA_963921515.1 Calotriton arnoldi | reverse complement strand
TCTTTTTCGCGTATGCATGACGGTCCGAGGCCTTTCCGTCCGCCATTGTAATCGGGCCGTAAGTTTGCAAAAATATTATATATGAAGGTATGCATATGTACAAAATATATAATATCTGAAAAATAAAGATTGTATTTTGTTTCTCTATGTCTAACAATATATATTAAATATACTTTTAATAAAATAAAATGTTATTTCTTTTCATTAATAAATGTTTGAAAATAAAACATATCAATAAAAAAATAAAGTTTCATCATTTATTTGTTTATTTTTTTAAACTTTGTATATGTAATCAAATATGTCTGTTACATCAATGTACTTTATAAAATAATTAATTTTATAATTATTTATAATGATATATTTTTATTAATACAAACTATGGGGGTCATTATCATGTCGAGCGGATCGCCACCGCCCGACCGGCGGTGGCGATCCGCCCGACATCTTTCCCCTCCCGCCCTCCATTTACCCCTGCCATATTAGAATGGCGGGGGGACAGCGGCGGACGGAAAGACCGTCCTCCGCATTTCCCAGGAAGGCAATCGTTCCGATTGCCTGCCAGGCGGAACTCGGGCTAATATGGTGGCGGTGTCTGGAAGACACCTATCCATATTAGGATGCCTGGAGGTGAAGGCCTTTCCATTGCTTTGGGGCCCATTGCGGGCCCCGGGGTGGGTGGCTGCACTTGGGGCCATTGGCATGCACAAGGTGGCAGGCACCGCGGTGCCTGTCACGTTGTGCATGCCAATGCACTGCATGCATTTTTACATTGCGGCGGGTGCTGCGACAGCACCGCCCGCCGCAATGTAAACAATGCCACGATGGCGGTCGCATCCTAATGGGCACAGGGGACCACCGCACCTCTGGCGGTCGGTCCGTTTCAGATACGGGCGGGCGGACTTTGTCCGCCCGCCATCGTAATGGGCCCTATATTATTATTTTTAAACATTCCCACTATACACTACATTAATTGTCACAAATTACAAAAACGGTGAACATACATATTTTACTAATCCTACTCCAATTTACTATTAAGTCAGGGAATGTGCTGGACACTAAAACATATATAATTTACTATTCCTCACTCCAATTAATATTAAATCAGGGAAGGTGCTGGACACTAAACATATATAAGTTACTATTCCCACTCCAATTAATATTAAATCAGTGGAAGGTGCTGGACATCATGAACATATATAATTTACTATTCCGACCCAACTAATAGTAAATCAGGGAAGGAAGCTGGACACTAAAACATATATAATTTACTAATCCCACTCCAAACTATATTAACTCTGGGAAGGTGCTGGACACTAAACATATATAATTTACTTTCATTCCCACCCAATTAATATTAAATCAGGGAAGGTGCTGGACACTTAACATATATAATTTACTATTCTGACTCCAATTAATAGTAACTCAGTGGAAGGTGTTGGACACTAAACATATATAATTTACTAATCCCACTCCAAACTATATTAACTCTGGGAAGGTGCTTGGACACTAAAAAACATATATAATTTACTATTCCCACTCCAATTAATATTAAATCAGGGAAGGTGCAGTGACACTAAACATATATACTTCACTATTCCCACTCCAAACTATATTACTCTGGGAAGGTGCTGGACACTTCAAACATATATAATTTACTATTCCCACTACAATTAATATTAAATCAGGGCAAGGAGCTGGACACTAAACATATATAATTTACTATTCCCACTCCAAACTATATTAACTGTGGGAAGGTGCTGGACACTAAACATATATACCCCACTATTCCCACTCCAATTAATATTAAATCAGGGAAGGTGTGCTGCACACTAAACATATATAATTTACTATTCCCACTCCAAAATATATTACTTCCTGGGAAGGTGCTGGACACTGAAACACAAATAATTTACTATTCCCACTCAAATTAATATTAAATCAGGGAAGGTGATGGACACTAAACATATATAATTTACTATTCCCACTCCAAACTATATTAACTCTGGGAAGGTGCTGGACACTAAGGGAACCGATTCCCGATCCCGGTCGGAGGCGCACCCAATACCATTCGGGTCGTGGAAAAAAGCCATGCGAACGCCTGTTTCCCGACCGATCCGTACAGCATACCGAACGAGTAAGTACGATGCGCACAACAGCACAGAATCCGGCCGAGTCGTACTCACCCAATCCAGGTCCTGTCCTACCGACCGAGGCGAATCCGAAACGCAGAATCGAGTCGCACGGAAGGGAAAATGCAGCCCCGTCCGGCCGAACAAGTACTATGGCGCTTCGTGTACGCGCCGAACCCGTCGCTACGCACGGCACGTCAAAGCATCCGGGAGAGGCGCACATAAGCTCCGATTCGCGCCACAACACGATCCCACGGCTACAGGCGAACACGCTAGCGACGAGGACGACGCGAAGCTTGACGAGAAAGAGGAACGACACGAACCAACCATGAATCCCTTCGTTCCGATCATACCAATATTCTACATTTACTACCGGAACAGGCACGGACGCGCGACGGCGCAGAAGGTAAGTCAGACACCAACCACAAAACACATACAACACGTACACTGACACATCACACACACACAGAGGGATGCAGAATTTACTTACACCAGCAACAGCAGCACCATAGGGGCGGGATGCCCATCACCAATGCCACATATGCACACAGGGGCCTGAATGCGCACCACCACCCCTACCCAGGGGGGCCGGATGCCAACCACCACTACCACCCTTAGCCAGGGGGTGCCAGATGCCCACCACCACTACCACCCTTACCCAGGGGGCTGGATGCCTACCACTACTACCACCCTTAGCCAGGGGGGCCAGATGCCTACCACTACTACCACCCTACCCAGGGGGGCTGGATGCCTACCACTACTACCACCCTAGCCAGGGGGTGCCAGATGCCCACCACTACTACCACCCTTACCCAGGGGGCTGGATGCCTACCACTACTACCACCCTTAGCCAGGGGGTGCCAGATGCCCACCACTACTACCACCCTTACCCAGGGGCTGGATGCCTACCACTACTACCACCCTTAGCCAGGGGGGCTGGATGCCTACCACTACTACCACCCTTAGCCAGGGGGTGCCAGATGCCTACCACTACTACCACCTCTTACCCAGGGGGCTGGATGCTCACCGCTACTACCACCCTTAGCCATGGGGGTGCCAGATGCCTACCACTACTACCACCCTTACCCAGGGGGGCTGGATGCCTACCACTACTGCCACCCTTACCCAGAGGGGGCTGGATGCCTACCACTACTACCACCCTGAGCCATGGGGGTGCCAGATGCCCACCACCACTACCACCCTTACGCCAGGGGGCTGGATGCCTACCACTACTACCACCCTTAGCCAGGGGGCTGGATGCCTACCACTACTACCACCCTTAGCCAGGGGGTGCCAGATGCCTACCACTACTACCACCTTACCCAGGGGGCTGGATGCCTACCACTACTACCACCCTTAGCCAGGGGGCTGGATGCCCACCACTACTACCACCCTTAGCCAGGGGGCTGGATGCCTACCACTACTGCCACCCTTAGCCAGGGGGTGCCAGATGCCTACCACCACTACCACCCTTACCCAGGGGGCTGGATGCCTACCACTACTACCACCCTTAGCCATAGGGGTGCCAGATGCCTACCACTACTACCACCCACTTAGCCAGGGGGGCTGGATGCCTACCACTACTACCACCCTTAGCCATGGGGGTGCCAGATGCCCACCACCACTACCACCCTTACCCAGGGGGCTGGATGCCTACCACTACTACCACCCTTAGCCATGGGGGTGCCAGATGCCTACCACTACTACCACCCTTACCCAGGGGGGGGGCTGGATGCCTACCACTACTACCACCCTTAGCCATGGGGGTGCCAGATGCCTACCACTACTACCACCCTTACCCAGGGGGGGCTGGATGCCTACCACTACTACCACCCTTAGCCAGGGGTGCTGGATGCCTACCACTACTACCACCCTTAGCCAGGGGGTGCCAGATGCCCACCACTACTACCACCCTTACCCAGGGGGGCTGGATGCCCACCACTACTACCACCCTAAGCCAGGGGGCTGGATGCCTACCACTACTACCACCCTTAGCCATGGGGTGCTAGATGCCTACCACTACTACCACCCTTAGCCAGGGGGTGCCGGATGCCTACCACTACTACCACCTCTTAGCCAGGGGGCTGCGATGCCCACCACTACTACCACCCTTAGCCAGGGGTGCCAGATGCCTACCACTACTACCACCCTTAGCCAGGGGGCTGGATGCCTACCACTACTACCACCCTTAGCCATGGGGGTGCCAGATGCCCACCACTACTACCACCCTTACCCAGGGGGCTGGATGCCTACCACTACTACCACCCTCAGCCATGGGGGTGCCAGATGCCTACCACTACTACCACCCTTACCCAGGGGGCTGGATGCCTGTCACTACTACCACCTCTACCCATGGGGGCTGGATGCCTACCACCAACACCACCCCACTCATAGGATGGACAATGCATGACACAACCAGCACACCACAACCTAGGGAATGCAAGAAAAAGACATCCCCCAACACCATGACAAGCGTGTGTAGACTGTGTCAAATGCCTACAACACTGAACATGACTTTGAACATACAATGTGACCCCCTATCACATGTGCCACACATATATGTGTGTGGCCCCCACAATGCAAGCAGGCCATGACCATTGTGGCAATGGGGTCCAAACCCCCATCATCACAGTGACCAAAATGTAAGTGTGGGGTCCATAGCTGAAGCACATTTTGAACAGTGTGGCAATGGGGTCCAAACCCCCATCATCACAGTGACCAAAATGTAAGTGTGGGGTCCATAGCTGAAGCACATTTTGAACAGTGTGGCAATGGGGTCCAAACCCCCATCATCACAGTGACCAAAAGTGTAAGTGTGGGGTCCATAGCTGAAGCACATTTTGAACAGTGTGGCAATGGGGTCCAAACCCCCATCATCACAGTGACCAAAATGTAAGTGTGGGGTCCATAGCTGAAGCACATTTTGAACATTGTGGCAATGGGGTCCAAACCCCATCATCACAGTGACCAAAATGTAAGTGTTGACAAAGAAAAAGCTGCAACTGCCAAACTGCATGGATGATTCCTGGTCACAGAACATAAAACACATCAGTGGCAAAGTAGTGCATGTGTCCCATTGCAACATAAATTGGGGGAGGCAAATACTGCAGTGCAAATAAGACATACCTTTGGCCATGTGCAGACAAACAACACCCATGGGGGCTGACACTGTCAACATTCATCAATGACACAATGACAGAAGTGACCATCAGAATGCAGACCCACATATTTGCACCAATGGGCACACAAATGCAGATACCCTGTGGAGACTGTAGATGTGAGGTGAACAGATACCATACCATGGCAGCAATGGGACACACAAACCATGATCATTGTGCTGACCGATGACCTAGGAGTCCCAGGGACAGCAGGGGAAACCCACCAAACTACATACAGCCAATGGCACACCCAAGATATGCCAATGCAGTGGTGCAGATGCACAAACACAAACAGGCAGACCCACACTGCACATCATACACAACAGGTGAGGGGGTGCCAGTGTCCCCAGGCAACCACACAACACATGAGGAGACCTGAATACCAATCATACAGATGTGCATACAGTGCCACACAAAGGTAACTCATGGATCCAAATCCCCTATGTGGGCAAGCAGGCATTGTCAGATGAGAGGGAGCACAAATCACACATGTCACACAGGCACGTAGGAACAGCAACTGACACAGCAAGACACAGACACACCACAGCACTACCCCCAGGGCCCCCACAATGTGGTGACCCTGGGCTGCATTACAATCCCACTGTGATGACAAAGCTAAATGTCGTTCACACTGTGAACCACAGTCATGTGTCCTGAGCAACAAACTACCATCACACCTACACAAGCACAAATCAATCAGCACGGCCAGTAAGCCAAGGCCAACATGGAGGCAGGGGCCCTAGCCGGGCAACAACTCTCATCTGCACACACTCAACACCACACCCCTCGACCTCCAACAATGTGCAGCAGTGAAGCACACATGCACTGGTGACATTGCACATGCACCCATGACTATTCCAGGGTGGTGGGTGGGAACCAAGGTGCAGAAACACATCACACATGGCCACTCAACAAGACTCCTGAATGTCTGACACACTGCACACTACGCTGTACATGGACATGACGGCAATACCACACCAACCAATGGGATCCCAGCCACAGTCACACACCAATGAAGAAGCCAAGGTCACCCACAAAGAACACACATAGACAACAACCAACATTGCAGCCCGGACCCTGAGGAGTGCCAGCAGTCACACACACAACGTGTCACAATCACTGAAAGATAACACAAACTGGAAATCACATGACAGGGGCAAACAACAAGTGCCAAGGGGAAACCTGACTGTGACCCATCTGCGTCTGCACACAAACTCAGCCCTGACAGCAAACACACCTATGGGTGACACCCTGATGACCAGTAATGTGCCATGCACCCACATCACAGAGAACCCAGGGAGAAGACTTTGGGGGAACATAGGTCAACTCAGCAAGCATCACAAACAGGTACAACACTAGGGATCACAGCATGCACAGCTAAACGGAAGTGAACACACAGACATGCTCATACAACACACACCTTGGGCGCAGGCAATGTCACAGGAGTACACACTGCCATGAGGGGACTCCACTCCTGTGTGAGGAAAGCTGTGCCATATGTTGCCTCAGTAGGGCCCCATCATGTCAGCTGAGCACTTGGTCACACAATCAACAATTAGCACCAAATGAAGGCTCCTGTCACATCAGCCTGGTCATGGAAGTGCCAACGAAATCATCAGCACAGATCCAACACACTTGTATAGCAATGTTGCACTGACAACACAGATGAGTCCTTCCCCATTGATGCCCAAACCTGCATGTCCAGTGGAGATGGCCACACGGTCAGGGAAGTAGACGAATTGAACAATGGCAGGCACAACAGATGTGCAGGGGTGGAAGCCACAGATGTGAAATTGCTAATGTAAGTAGGAAATCCCATTGCCAAATACTGAACACATGACACCCTCAGATGCTGCTATGGATGACATGGATACACCACAGGATAGGACACATTCCCCCTGGACCACATGGGTTCCTGCACAGTAACACTTCATTATCATGAGACCAAATATCACCATCACTGCAGCAAGGGCATGGTTAGCATCATCAACAACATGTACATCAGAAGCATAAGCACTAGAGAACAGAAAGTTGCTTTATTCAGCATATGTGTGTATTGAAAACTGAAAGTCCAGAAAAAACACAAAGGCCAATGGCCAGTCCATTGTCAAAGTCCAAACAGGGTGACAGTGGCAGATGTCACCCTACGCATGCCTGCACTGCACAAAACCAGGGACAATCCACTAGGAGGGGCAACCGGGGGCAGGCCAGGCACCGCAGGGACAGGATCAGGGCTCACCAGGAGGAAGCAGGGAAGGGGTGGTGGGTGCTGGAGAGCCACTGACAACTGCAGTGGAGGTGTCTGACATGGTGTGTGCCGGCACAACTGGGGGCATGACTCAGATGTTGTGGGTGCCGGCACGACTGCAGTGGACCCTGCAGATGGAGTGGACAGGTCCGCCACTGCAGTGCCCAAGTCAGACAGGGTGGTAGTGGACTCCACTGCAGTGCCTACCACCAGGGGAGGAGAATGGGGAACAGGCAAGGTGGGCTGGACAGAGGGGAGGACACCCTCACCACATCAGTGGCACAGACAAGCGCAGCGGGGGTGTGGTGCCGGGAGAGCAAGTGGCAGGGGGAGAAGGCCGGATCCTCTTGGGGATGGTATATCTGTGGGTGGGGGAACCTGGGGCAGGGTGTGGTGGGGGCACCTGTGGAGTGGGGGCCTGAGGGATGGAGGAAGGAGACCTGGTGCCTGAGCTGCAGGGCGGCGGCGGGGTCTTGCTCTTACGACTCCGGGGGACTTGCGGGTGGGGGCCTCAGTCTGTCTGCGCCTGGGGGAGGGTGTCCGGGGGCGAGGGGCACTCTGCTCCGTGTGGGTGGGCTTCCTCTTCCCCCTGAATGCTGTATCAGCTGGATCAGAGGGGAAGAGGCCGAGGTCACTGAGGAAGAGCCGCTGGGTCTTTGGGGTTGCAGGTGAGGCAAGGGAGGGTGCTTTGGAGGGAGAGGCAACTGAGGACTGCGCAGTGCTCATGGATGCGTGCGTGTGTTCCAGGGCCCCATCCCCTGTGAGTCTGGTTTCAGTCCCCTGACTGTGCGTGCGTGTGCGTTTTGTTTGTGGCGTGTGTGTCTGTGTGCTGGACGTGTGTGTGCTGGTGTGTGCCTGTGCCGGTGTGTGTGTGCTTGGGACGGGTAAGGTGCTGGGGAGTGTGGATGGAGCAGAGGCAGGAGGGGTGAGGGACTGTCTGAGGAGGGACACTGCTGCCGTCAGGGAGGAGTCCATGGACCTATTGCCCCTCTGTAGGTCAGACATGCCCGATGAGATGCCCTCCATGAACGACACCAGCTGAGTCAACAGAGCGGTGTGCGCATGGAGGACACTCAGCATGGCTGTCTGCCCTACATGGAGCTGGCGAAGGAGGTACACAGACTCCTCACTCAGGGCAGCAGGGGACACAGGGGCAGGGGGTGCGGTGCCTGGCCCAAAGGAGACACGCTCCCGAACATGGGAGCCTCCACGGACCTGGGGAATGGGAGCCGATGGGAGGCGGTGGTGGTGCTGGTGGTGGCAGGGACAGCAACACTAGCTGGGGTGTGGTGGCTGCTGACACCCGCCTCCATAAGGGAGTCATCCTCCGAGTTGCTCTGGTCCTCAGCTGAGGTGGATGGTGCTGAGGACTCCTCGGTGTGGCTCCCTCGCCCTCCGTGCCACTGGGTCCCTCCGACCACTCCTCGGCTGCTGACCCAGTCTGGCTCTCCGGCTCCTCCTGGTCCGTGGAGCTGTCCCCTTCCGTGGCCGTGGATGTATCTGCAAACAATGGGGAAACAGACAGACATCAGTCACCTGCACCAAACGCACACACCACTGTGAGCACAGCACATTACAGAGCAAGCCCTGGCATCATTAGTTGAACATTGCTAAAAGTGCCCTAACTGAACAGGAGAAGCCAATTGTCAGTCTGATGCCAACCATGGCACTCACATCCCACATGGCCTTGCACCCATCTGTCTGGTGTCTGTTGGATAGCAACACCCCAGTGTGGACACATGCACCACCTACACAGTAGTTGGACAGTGCAGAGGACACGGTGTAGCATGTGGACATGCACACATCACAACTCTTGCCACTGAGTCAGTACAGGTTTCCGGATGAAAGGGATGCCCAGAGTCAAATAGGAAATGCATGTGATGCATACCAGCGACAGACACCATGATGCACCCATGTCCTGATAGCCATCGCCACAATGGTGTGCATGTAGCACATGTCACTCCCCTGCAGGATCACCAATAAGTAGACACATGCCATGGCGGAGGCATGACTGCTAAGTCATACATCACTGTCTCAGTGATGTATGACTTGGCAGCCAGACAACAACACTCTGCACTGTGTCACAATAGTAGGTCATGGGGAATGCAAGTCCTGGAGCTGCACAAGTGCACATGTACATCCCCCACACAACACATCATCTTAACCCTCATCTGTCCAGGTCATACCGATTGGACATATGGGAGACCTGTGACACTACCCTCTGAACCTGAGCCCCTCACAATCTGCTGTGAATGGGAAACAGCTGCCTGAACTTCACATTCGCATACCCCAGTCTGCACGGGCAGATGATCAAACACCTATGTGACACACAAGTATCGTCTCCTATGGTCACATCTCCAGTGGCATGCTGAGCCCCTACCAAGAAACACCCCAGCAGTCCTGGCAACAAATCCACAGCACACTGACACAGAGGCAGACACCTGAGGGGTCAAATCACTGCGCACAATGTGTCAGCTGATACACGGGAGTGGGAGTACAGAGTGCATTGCATGGCCTGGAGTAGGCATGACTGTCCTGCCCCACATGAATGAGGGATGAGCCCTGGACAGTGGATAGCTGGCTATGTATGTGTGACACACGTAATCTGCACACTCCTGGGGCCCAAACATTGTTCCCACCCGCTGCATGGGTGTGTGCCAGATACCCCAGGCACATGTTGTGGCTCAGCTCAGCAAGTGGACCGCATGTCAAAGCAACACGCAGATTACATGTCCGAACACAGGCGTTGTGTGAACAATGGACCCACCCATGATGCCCACAACAGAGTTAGGGAAACAGATGCTGTCCCCCACCTTTAGTGAAGCAAACTGCAAGGACACAGTCCCAAGTGACACAATTCCCTGAATGTAAGGGCCACACCTGGGTATCAGATGAGGAGTGGGCAGTGCACAGTAGAGGGACATGGCTCCTGGACAACATGACTGCTGTACTGTGGCAGTTTAACCAGGCCAGAGGAGGGCACATAGCATGTAATACAGAGTTCACAGTGCAGTCTTTGACTCACCCCCTCCTTGCTGCTGTCTGGCCTTCAGCTGCCCATCCAGGTCTGGAAACACCACCGCCAGGATCTGGAGCATGTGGGGGTCAGGGTCCGTGTTCCGCCCCTCCTGCGAGGAGGCGACAGCTTCAGCTGGACCCGTGCAATCCTCCGGGTCCAGCCCCGAAGGTCCTGCCACCTCTTCTGGCAGTTGCGGATCCGGCGCATTGTAGACCCCCACGGACCGGACAGCCCGGACGATGTCCTTCCAGATCTCCTGCTTCCGATGGGCATTAACCTGTCAGGATGACAAAGTGAAAAGGCCATTACTACACATGCAACATATCCGTGCATGACACAGTTGTATATACATGTCTCAATCACAGGGGCACATGATGTACACAGGCAGTGCAACGCTGCCCATGGACAGTTTGCCAGAAGTCACTACATGGTATCATTGCATGGGAAGTAAAACCTTGTTCAAATGCACTGTCACTGCACCATACCTGTCCAGTGCATGTCACTACACACTATGGGGGGTGACAACTACTCAGTGAGCCTGCTAGCCAGTGGCGTGCAGACTTTCAGCCTTGCTAGTCAGACAAAATGCACATTCAGAAAGGCAGTGCACAGAACACTCACCTGCTCCCCTGGTGTCCCATACAGCTTGCTGTACTGTGGAAATAGGCTGTCCAGCAGGGCCTGGTTCTCCTCAAGGCTGAAGGCTGGGGCTCTCTCCACAGTACGTGCCATTGCAGGGTCCAGAGGGGGCAGAGACAGCAGCAGTGCAGTGGCAGATGTCGTCCTGGAGCATGTAGTGCAGGCAAGTGAGCTCTCAGGGGAACAGCCAGCAATATATATGTGCTGGAGAGGCAGATACTGTCCCATGTGTCCAAAGTGATAGGTCCAAGTCGTTTGCATCTTCTGAATCTGGCCAATCCATGGAATAGCAGCACCAATACACGCGCACAGCATCCTTCAAATCTTCAACTTCATGACATACATGATTTTGCAACATTGTTGTGGGTGACCAACTGAATTTCCAGCAACCGACTCGTTCGAATTTCAAAAACGAGTCCGTTGCCAGGCTAGGCCATTGTCAATGGGTGCGCATCGATCGGTCCATTGCTGTTCAACGCGTACAGGGGTACAACGCATACCCGCACACATTGAATGCGATGGGCCGGCCGGGGGCACCGATCGGTCCATTGCGGTACAACGCGTACAGGGGTACAACGCATGCCCGCACACATTGAATGCAATGGGCGGCCGGAGGCACCGATCGGTCCATTGCTGATCAACGCGCACAGGGTTACCACGCGTACCCGCACACATTGAATGCAATGGGCCGGCCGGGGGCACCGATCGGTCCATTGCGGTACAACGCGTACAGGGGTACAACGCGTACCCGCACACATTGAATGCAATGGGCCGGCCGGGGGCACCGATCGGTCCATTGCTGATCAACGCGTACAGGGGTACAACACGTACCCGCACACATTGAATGCAATGGGCCGGCCAGGGGCACCGATCGGTCCATTGCGTGTACAACGCGTACAGGGGTACAACGCGCACCCGCACATTGAATGCAATGGGCCAGCCGGGGGCACCGATCGGTCCATTGCGGTACAACGCGTACAGGGGTACAACGCGTACCCTCACACATTGAATGCAATGGGCCGTCCGGGGGCACCGATCGGTCCATTGCTGATCAACGCGTACAGGGGTACAACGCGTACCGCGCACATTGAATGCAATGGGCCGGCCGGGGGCACCGGATCGGTCCATTGCGGTACAACGCGTACAGGGGTACAACGCGTACCCGCACACATTGAATGCAATGGGTCGGCCGGGGGCACCGATCGGTCCATTGCTGATCAACGCGTACAGGGGTACAACGCGTGCCCGCACACATTGAATGCAATGGGCCGGCCGGGGGCACCGATCGGTCCATTGCTGTTCAACGCATCCCTGTACAAGTGACTGGCATATGTCACCATGCCTGTCTCAGAAGAACATATGCCAGCCACAGATAGCTCCCAGGGAGTGAGGGGCACACCTACAACACGACAGCCTGTCCAAACTGTATCATAAGGCATGTAAGGCTGCATTTCCTATTGTGTGTATGTTGGTGTACATGTTGTCCTGTGGGTGTCACCTGGGGGCAGCCACCCCCAGGCTGTGCACGTGTTCATGGGGACAGGATCCTGGGTGTTACGTGTACATGACCACTGTGATGTGCAACTGTTCATATCTGTGCATTTGCCATGGTCACATTTCACGGTGGTGTATGTGTATGTCATGTCACATACCCCGTGAGTCCCATGTGGGACGGTATGTTTGAGCCAGGGTGTCCCAGTGGCACAATAGTGATGGTCCTCCACAGTCTGTGTGCATGTAGTGTTTACAATGTCTCTGATTTCATGTGCACAATGGGAGACAGTCTCCACATCCACGTTGTGTGTGCATGGACTTTGATGTTGTGCGTGTGTGTGTCACAGACGTCCATGTCTGTCCTGCAGTGGCAAGTGGGACCACTACCTGTGGGGGTCATGGTTGTTTTGCTGTGGTGTATACATGATACTCCATGTAATGCCAGTGTCCATGTGGCAATACAGGGTCCCTGGGAATGTACCTGTCGTTGAGCTGTGATGCCTGGGGCACATCTGTCCTCACATGTCACTGTGGGAGGTGATTGTGACACGGCAGCAGGAGATGGGAACTGTGACACGGCCTCATGATATCCAATGGGCCAACCTGGGACTTATTGATGCCACTTGTTGAACCGTGATGACAGATGTTGGCCATGTATGTACCATACATGTCCTTACGGAACTGCACACTTCATGTAGTTGTGCCTCATAATGATGTATGTTGTGATATTGAGTGTGTTCAATGCCGCATATGTGGGGGACTGACAATCTTGCTTTCTTCTCCTCTGCACTGCAGGGCTCCTGCTGTCCATAGACCATTCCCAGACCTGGCAACGATGGTGGAACGGGACAGCATCCGACGGTACCGCTTCACCAGGCAGCTGATTGAGGATTTGGCAGTGCAGTTGGCCCCACATTTGCAGCCTGGCCGGCCGTATCCTACAGCGCTGACCCCCAAGGTGAAGGTGATGGCAGCCCTACACTTCTTTGCCACCGGTACCTTCCAACATACTGTGGCGACTGCTGGTGGGATGTCACAGACCATGTTGAGCCGTGTGCTCCGCGATGTTTTGGAGGCAATGTTGCTATTCCTGAACCGGTACATCTATTTCCCTAGACTGCAACGACTCACTGACGTGAAGAGTGACTTCTATGCCCTGGGGAGGATGCCGCATGTCATTGGCTCCATTGATGGGACACATGTGGCTTTGGTACCACCACAGGCCCAGGAGCAGGCCTACCGTAACCGCAAGCACTACCACTCGGTCAATGCACTGGTGGTGTGTCTTGCAGATATGACCATCACACACGTGTGTGCCCGTTTCCCTGGTTCAGCACACGATGCCTTTGTGATGAGGAGTAGTCGCATCCCCAGGATGATGGCACAGATGCAGAACCAGCGTGCCTGGCTTGTCGGTGTGTACTGACTTTGTGCCATTGTGTGTGATCTGATCTGTAGTATTCCGCCCACTTTTCCAAGTCAGCTAATGTGCACTTGTCTGTCCGTAGGTGACTCGGGATACCCCAACATGCCGTGGTTGCTGACACCCCTCAGGAACCCTGTGACACCAGCCCAGATGCGCTACAATGAGGCACATGGTCGGACCAGGAGAGTGATTGAGCGGACATTTGGTCTCCTGAAGAGCCGCTTCCGCTGCCTGGACAAGACAGGAGGGTCCCTCCCATATGCCCCAGCGAAAGTGTGCAAGATTATCATCGTCTGCTGCATGCTCCACAACCTGGCAGTGCGGAAGGAGTTGCCTCTCATCCAGGATGACAATGACCAACATCCGCCACCTGTGGAGGATCCTGGCCTGGACCACGATGCCAGTGATGATGATGATGATGAGGGTGATGTCCGCACACAGCTCATCACCAACTTCTTTAGCTGAATGTGAGTATCCTGAGGTGTCATGTCAATGATGTGAGTTGGCATGATATGTGTAGGTGGTGCTCTGGTGCTGTTGGAGTGTGTCCATGGGCTACTTGACTGGATGTGTGTAGCGATGTGTGCTTACAGGTGGTCTGTACTCCCCAACAGTGTTGACATGCTAACTTGGTTCTGGGTGGGTATCTTGTAACATGTATTGTGCATGAGTTTTGCTGTTCTGTCCTGTTCTCCATTGCTTTTGACTGTGTGTCATTTCTGTCCTTCACAGGGTACTTTCAGATTCGTTTGGTCAACTGTGTCCACCGACGACGTGATTGTACTTCCAGGGTGGTAGCTGTTGTGTCCCTACAGGTGATGTGCGCCACACCCATGGACTTCCTTCCTTCTACAGTTGTTGACTGTGTGCCCGCTGCCAGGTGGGATTACCTTGCATCTGTAGTGGTTACGACATGTTGCAACTGTGTAATAAACCTGTGCTTCACTTTGTGATGTGCGTTGTCTGTGGTCACACATTTGACTGCCATTTGCTTACTGCACCTGTGGGCTACTTGACTACAACTGGGAATAGGTGTGGTGTCTGTGCATTGCACCGTCTTCCTGGCAACATCAGTGTAGGCAATGAGTCAGATGGCCTAGGTGTGTATGTGTTGTGTAGCCCTGGTGGTGTGTCTCCCTCATATGTGTCACGTTGCCTTTACTCACATGCCTGTGTTGTACTTGCTGTTGCAGTTCGCATACACAGTGTAATTTTGCAGTTCATCATCCCCATGACAGCACCTACGTTGGAATCACAACAGAGGCAAGTATGGTGTATTAGTGTGTTTATTGTGATACATTTGTGTGAATAGTGCATAGGATGGTTAGTGCTGTACATATATCTTGCAATCAGAAGTTCCTAGGTGAATTGAAAGTCCTGGTAGACAAAATCCCCAGTATCGGGGCCACAGTTGTCTGAGACATTGGTCCAACTTGTACTCCCCATGTCATGTGTGGGAGTTGTGTTGCCGTCAACAGGGTGAACAGTTTGTGCACAAAGGTGAACATCCAGAACAGGTTCAGGGTTCCTGGGAGTTGCACTTGGCCATCGGCCTCTCACTTGCCCCTCCTCGGACGACCCCTCTTCTTTGGGGGGCCCCTCAAGCACAGGCTGCTGCGGTGCAGGGGACTCTCCGCCAGAGTCATCCTCCCTCCCTGTGGCAGTTGCAGTTTGTTCAGCACCAGATGTTGTTGGCACACAGGGAGGTGTGGACTGGTTGCTGTTCATCTGGCGGAGGCATTGTAATATGTCCCTGTGCACCGCCGTCATCTCTTGCAGTGCGTCCCACTTGGACTCCACGCGGGACATGTGTGAGTCCAAGCGGGCATGATGGGCAGCCTGCTGCTGTTTCATGTCTCTGAGGAGCCCCACTACCTGGCTGAGATCTCCCGGTGCTGGACTGGTACGCATCGGCTATGCGTACCAGTTGTGGGTTATCATGCACACCAGCAACCTCTGCAAGCAGCGACCTCTGTCTCCCACCCCTCCCACCACCCCTGCCGACATGTGCAGTGCGTGCAGTGGCACGCACAGATGACCCTGGTCCCCCTTGGGGGTTGGTGGTGGTGGTGGTGTCCATGGCCCCACGTTGGTCCAGGGTCCCTGTGCTGGTGTTGCTCCTTGTTCTGTCCATGTCGGCAGGGATGGTATTTGTGGTGACAGTCGTTGGAGGGGGTGGGTGCAGGGGGTGCAGCTGGTGGTCCTGCTGGTGCTGCAGCTGGTGGTCCTGCTGGTGCTGCATGTTGACTTGCACCGGATGTGCCAGGTTGGTCTTCTTCGTCCGAGGAGGGCAGAGGCTGTACGACACCAGTGAGCTCCGCATCCTCTTGAGCCTGGAACTGGGACTCCTCAGCGTCTGCTGCTGTGTCCCCATCATCACCTGTTTTTGGGAGACACACACAATGTATGTTATGTTTCTGCAGGCATCAAAGGTTGACACACCTGACAGTTGTGACTGTTCCTCTGGGTGCGGGCCTGTACATTGCATTGTCCTAAGTTGTCACAGTCAGGGGTTGATATTGGTGTAGCACATTGTCCTGCATTATTTGGGCATTTCTATGTATTTGTTGGGGTGTGAACATGGTCTGCATTGGTTGTATTTGGTTGACAGCCGGCCCTCCTTCCCACCCAGCCAGTCAGTTATCCCACCATGGACTGTGCTTGCATTGCAGGGAGTGAAAGTTGTCTTTCAGGATGTCAGTCAGTGGTGTCCTGCTGTTGGTTGTTGCACAGTTGCCAGCAGGGCCTTGTGCTCCCCACAGCAGTAGCCAGTGTCAGCCATCTTGTCAGTCCTTATCCACTCCCTGTGATGTGAGCATGGTTCAGGGTGGTGTTGATGGGACAGTTGTGGGGGTGAGCTATGTCTGTGACTATGACTCCCATCATGCTATTGCCTCCACCCCACTTCCCAGCATTCCCATACTTACTTGCTTTTGTGGGGAGTTCAGTGTGTGTGGGTGTTAGAGCAATGGCAAGATGGCTGACAGTGGTGTCCTGCTGTTGGTTGGTGTGCAGTTCCCAGCATGCCCTTGTGCTCCCCACAGCAGTAGCCAGTGTCAGCCATCTTGTCAGTCCTTATCCACTCCCTGTGATGTGAGCATGGTTCAGGGTGGTGTTGATGGGACAGTTGTGGGGGTGAGCTATGTCTGTGACTATGACTCCCATGATGCTATTGGCTACACTGACTTGCCCAGCATACACAGAATTCCTTCCTTTCAGTGGTCTTCACTGTGTGTTGGTGTTGTAGTGGTGGCTACATGTCTGGATGTGTTTGTTAGTTCTATTTGTGCCACTGCCTAGCTGTAGTTGTAGTTGTGTTTGTACATGTGATGACACGGTTAAATGTAACTTTGAGATGGCATGTGTTGTGTTTATCTGACTGACATACACATTTTGGGATGATTCTGATCTGGTTGCTGTGTAATTGCTATGAGTGCATGGTTTGACTCTCCCCTTGACAGTGATGTGTGTGTGTATTGTGGCAGAATATTGTGTACATTTGTTGTGTACTCACCAGGCTCTGGGACGCTCACTGGCGGAAGGATGGCCCGCACCTTCTCCTCCCAGGGCCTGAGGTATACTGGCTTGGCAGGAGGGCCACTGCCGGTGTATTGGCTCAGGAGGTAGTCCTTCTTGAGCAGCTCCCGCACCCTCCTGCGCACGTCATACCACCTGTTCTGGATGTCAGTCTTTGTGTGCAGACATGGTGATTGTGCGTTCACCCTGTTGATGATCCTCTCCCACATCTTGGTTTTCTGGGAGATGGGTGTCTGTTGGACCAGTGTGCCAAACAGCTGTGGCTCTACCCTGAGGATCTCGTCTACCAGGACTTCCAATTCACAATCTAGGAACTTGTGATTCTTCTTGGGGGGCATGGTGATGGGTGGTGATGGTGAGTGATGTGTGTGTTGGTGTGCAGGTGAGGTGTGTGAGTGTGTGTTTGCTGGGTGTATGTGAGGTAGCTATTTGTTGGTGTGCTGATGGTGTGTGGCTTGTGTGAGGGATGAGCTGTGGGTGTGTGGTTGCTGTCTGTTGAGTGCTGGCAGTAGAATGGCATTTGCAAAGGATCATGGTTGGGATTTGTGTCCTTTATATGGGTGGAGTTGTGGGTGTGTCTTTGTTCTCTGTCCCCACCCCCAGTATTTATTGGCTTTGTAATTGCTTGTTTGGCCTTTTTTCTGTATTTTTCCTTAGTACTTTTTGTGCATGTTGGAAACGTTCTTGTGACCGAGTCGGACCCTGCATTTGTCTCGTACGGTCTTCTCCGTTTCGTTCACGCTGTGTTTGTGCAGTTTTCTATGCTGCGTACGCGTCGGTCGCAGTGTTTTGTGTTACTTGGCTCGGTTTTGTATGCGTGTCGGTCGTACGGCTTGTCCTCCGTTCGACTCGGTCGTGGTTTTCGCGCTTGCATCGTACTTAGCGGTTTGGAGTTCACGTGTACGTTTCGGTTGGATTTGTTCCGGGTGCATGTCGGTCGGTTCGATTCGCGTGTTTTTCCGGCCGGATTGCTGTTTTCCATGCGGCTTGGTCGGTCGGCTTGGGTTCAGTACGTGTCGGTCGGATTTTGCACGCCTTGCATTGTACTTGGCGTGTCGGGCGCCACAGGTACGTGTCGGTCGGAATAAATTCCGGCTCCGAGTCGGTCGGTGCTTTTCCGGCCCGAATCGGAATCGACCCCTAAACATATATAATTTACTATTCCCACTCCAATTAATATTAAATCAGGGAAGGTGATGGACACTAAACATATATAATTTACTAATGCCACTCCAAACTATATTAACTCTGGGAAGGTGCTGGACACTAAACATATATAATTTACCATTCCCACCCCAATTAATATTAAATCAGGGAAGGTGCTGGACACTAAGCATATATAATTTACTATTCCCACTCCAAACTATATTAACTCTGGGAAGGTGCTGGACACTAAACATATATAATTTACTATTCCCACTCCAATTAATATTAAATCAGGGAAGGTGCTGGAAACTAAACATATATAATTTACTATTCTAACTCCAATTAATATTAAATCAGGGAAGGTGCTGGACACTAAACATATATAATTTACTATTCCCACTCCAAACTATATTAACTCTGGGAAGCTGCTGGACACTAAACATATATAATTTACTATTCCCACTCCAAACTATATTAACTCTGGGAAGGTGCTGGACACAAAACATATATAATTTACTATTCCCACTCCAAACTATATTAACTCTGGGAAGGTGATGGACACTAAACATATATAATTTACTATTGCCACTCCAAACTATATTAACTCTGGGAAGGTGCTGGACACTAAACATATATAATTTACCATTCCCACCCCAATTAATATTAAATCAGGGAAGGTGCTGGACACTAAACATATATACTGTACTATTCCCACTCCAAACTATATTAACCCTGGGATGGTGCTGGACACTATACATATATAATTTACTATTCCCACTGCAATTAATATTAAATCAGGGAAGGTGCTGGACACTAAACATATATAATTTACTATTCCCACTCCAAACTATATTAACTCTGGGAAGGTGCTGGACACTAAACATATATAATTTACTATTCCCACTCCAATTAATATTAAATCAGGGAAGGTGCTGGACACTAAACATATATAATTTACTATTCCCACTCAAATTAATATTAAATCAGGGAAGGTGCTGGACACTAAACATATATAATTTACTATTCCCACTCCAAACTATATTAACTCTGGGAAGGTGCTGGACACTAAACATATATCGTTTACTATTCCCACTCCAATTAATATTAAATCAGGGAAGGTGATGGACACTAAACATATATTATTTAATATTGCCACTCCAAACTATATGAACTCTGGGAAGGTGCTGGACACTAAACATATATAATTTACCATTCCCACCCCAATTAATATTAAATCAGGGAAGGTGCTGGACACTAAACATATATAATTTACTATTCCCACTCCAAACTATATTAACTCTGGGAAGGTGCTGGACACTAAACATATATAATTTACTATTCCCACTCCAATTAATATTAAATCAGGGAAGGTGCTGGACACTAAACATATATAATTTACTATTCTAACTCCAATTAATATTAAATCAGGGAAGGTGCTGGACACTAAACATATATAATTTACTATTCCCACTCCAAACTATATTAACTCTGGGAAGGTGCTGGACACTAAACATATACAATTTACTATTCCCACTCCAAACTATATTAACTCTGGGAAGGTGCTGGACCCTAAACATATATAATTTACTATTCCCACTCCAATTAATATTAAATCAGGGAAGGTGCTGGACATTAAACATATATAATTTACTATTCCCACACCAAACTATATTAACTCTGGGAAGGTGCTGGACACTAGAGGCTGATTCGGATTCGGCTTTACCGGATCCGATTCGAAGGCCTCTTTTCCGACCGATTCGTGCATGCGTCCGGGCGAGCGAGTACGATGCGAGCGTACGCGAAATCGCCGACCTACTCGTTCGCGGGTCCGAACCGCTCCGACCGACTCGCATGGACACGACTTCGCACCGCGCAATGGAGACGTTCCCGACCGAGCCAGTACGATGCGCGCCTCGAGCAGTCCGACCGACTCGTGCCGTCTGGCTCCAAAGAGCAGTCGGAGCCGGACTTCGGGGGTCCGTGTCGGACCCCCCTGCACACGTAGCCGCGCGAGTCGCACACAGGGGGGACCCATGGGTCCCCCCTACACGTGTATGTACGGCGCGACCCGCATGGACGCGAACCCGCTGTAGGGGGCGCCCTTGTTCGCGTCGTACCCATTGAGTCAATGGGAGCCCATGTACGCGTTATGCGACCGGCTCCCATTGACTTCACTGGAGTCCGACCGAATCGAGTCCGATAGCATACGTACGCATCGTACTCATTCGGTCGGGCTGCTAGAGTCCGATTCGGTCAGAAATCTCTCCGGGTCCGGCTCGGTCGGAGAGATTTCCTGCCCGAATCGGAATCGACCCCTAAACGTATATAATTTACTATTCCCACTCCAATTAATATTAAATCAGGGAAGGTGCTGGACACAACATATATACTGTACTATTCCCACTCCAAACTATATTAACTCCTGGGATGGTGCTGGACAGTAAACATGTATAATTTACTATTCCCACTGCAATTAATATTAAATCAGGGAAACTATATTAACTCTGGGAAGGTGCTGGATACTAAACATATATAATTTACTATTCCCACTCCAATTAATATTAAATCAGGGAAGGAGCTGGACACTAAACATATATACTGTACTATTCCCACTCCAATTAATATTAGATTAGGGAATGTGCTGGACACTAAACCTATATAAATTACTATTCCCACTCAAATTTATATACAATCATGAAATATTCTGGTCACTAAACATATATAGTTTTATATTCACAATTCCAAAATCGAAAATTATTAAATTTAGTTACTCAGTATCAAATTTATAAATCATATTCATAAATTAAAATAAATCATACATTTTAAATTTAAAATAGTAAACAAATATTTTAGAACATCTTTCCCATATATACAATTTTTTAAATAATTATAAAATATAAAACATATTTTCATTAATATATTATTATCATAAATATTATATATTTTATGTACTTAAAAAATTATTATTAGCAAATTTTGATACATAGGGGCTCATTACGATGGCGGGCGGAAGCACAACCGCCGTGCTGGCGGATGCAAAACCACCAGTTACCGCCGGCACGCAGCAGTCCACACGCCCGTCCAATTACGATGCGTAAAGTAGGCCAAACACCGCCGGCAAGCCAGCAACACCGTCCGCCATCAAAGTGCGCCCGTACACGTAGCGGCGCAGCACAACTGACACACACCGTCCGACGAAACACGTCCCGCCCGGCGTATAAATTACGATGCCGCAAACAAACGGCTCCCACGGCTAAGAGACACCGCACGTGAAAGAGAGGCGGTAACACGGACGCAGAGCACGGAAAGCGAAGAAGCGGCATCCCGAGCATGAATCCAGCACTGCAGGCCCTTCCCATGCTTCTGCTGATGCACCACCAAGGACGCAACGTACCGCGGAGACGCAGGTAGGCACACACACAACAAGTGCACGCAAACAGCGCACACAGTGCAAGGGCGGAAAAAGCGGACAACCCCCACCAGCGCGTGTACACTACACATCCACCATTGCATCCACATATGACACACAGGCCAAATCCTAACATCGCGGAACACATGTGTACACACCACCTGGGACTAGGAACCAACCACCCCGTCACGGCCACAAAGCGCCGATGACGCCGCCACACATGCGCACAACGCAGAGGCCAACCGCAGCGCCATGCATGCGTCGCACACAGACACAGGGACACAACCAAGCAGCACACACATCAGCCCCACCCCGAACGCACATGACACGTGACAGGCCTGCCACAGACATGTCCCCAACGCCCAATTCACGGACAACACCCAACGCCACACAACCGACGCACACATGTCAGTGAAGTCACGCAACAGCAGGACACACCCCAGTGTAACAAACATGGCGAAGCACACAGCGGCGGCAACACCAACTAGGAGAAGCAGGGCTCCTTCGGGAAGAGGAACGCCAGTACCACACTGAAAAACCCATACCACCCTGCACATATGAACAAGACACATGAAACGGAACACCAAAGAGCCCGGGGACCGACAACAGGTGGCCCAAGAATTACATCCACACACAAGGCCCAACGCAGAGCGGAAAGGCAGGCTGCCGCCCACACAAGGGAGAGCAGACAGCACTGAATGACCTTCCATTCCAACACCGAAACCACAGCCCTACGACAGAAGCCGGTGAATACAGCCATTGTCCAAGAATAGACCAACACAGGCATGCCGAGGAGACCGACCACAGGGCAGATAGCGCATATCACAGAAGCACACAACGGACGGGGAAGAAAGAAGAAAACACTCCCCCATGTCGGCCACATGCAAGTTAATTGGAAGGAGTCACACAGCACCGACCTTGAACTGTCTGAGAAGCATGTGGGAAGAGGGCCCGTGTCCTCCAAACAAGCCAACAGAACACAAGTCCTGTCTCCCCACGACTACACAGAGCTCACAGCAACCCCGGAGCGTGCACATTGCAGACTGCACACACAGCCGGAGCACGCCACCTCTACGAACCGCTGCGAAATGGCAACCGCAACACACCTACCCAACTACGCCGAAGAGCTCAAGCTGTACAAAACCAACCTGTGCCATACATTGGGATGCGATCTCCTGTCCCTGCTGAACGTAAGTTACCGACTGACTTACCGCATCACATTGTTCAGCTGCGTCATGCCCGTCTTCTACTGTCGGAGGTGTCCCTACCAGCATCCCGTCGAGATATGCCTCTCCAACCCGGCATGTCTGAAGGCGGACCTGCTACCACTACTCCTCCCTCTGGACGCACACGACAGGGCCTGCTCTGCCTATGGGGGCATGGCGTATGTGGCCAACATCGCACGCGCACTGAAATGGAACCACTGTGCCTCCACACGACGGATCATCGAGAACAGCTACATCGAATGTCACCCAGCATGCCCCATCATGGTCCTCCAAGGGACAACCTACGAACAACACCTTGACAGCCACCATCCGCTTCATTGGCTGGCAAACATGTACACCACCAATGACATGGAAGCCCTGCTGGACGGCATCGCATACCTGACAACCTGTAAATACGTCGGACCACAACGCAGGTTCCCCGACTGACCTATGAAGTCCAACCCCGCACCCATGCTCAGCTTCCGCACGGACTGGCCAGTCACCACCACAACAGCCATACCAAACGACCGGCAACTGTAACCACACCATCAACGACATCGCCATGACATCGGATATGACCGGGACATGCACACTGTTCCCCATCACATCCAGGAACACCGCATGCATCGTGGGAGGCAGTGGCATGGGCTCTGTGCATCGCACCCACATGGACGGAACTGCACGAACAACCAGGACACGACATGGATCCAGCGCACATGGACACACACACCGCTCAGTGGACATGAATAGGTCGCCTGGAGTCTGTGGGTGCTGCACCCCTCCCACCCCCGCCCCGGGAATCCCATACCAGGACCTTTGCATGGACGACAAGTGCATACATCAACAACACGACCCCAGTGACTGTGACATGTCCAGTAACCACCACAGTGCAACAACAAGTGGCACGCCGCTGCATGCACGCAAGCACATGCCCTGATGTCATCTCACATGCACGCGTGCATGAGGAACAACCGCAGCAAACCTGTCACATGGAACTGAGATGGACTGTGCCCATGATGCCGAGCGGTCTGGTAGGCTACATGTATACCGTCTGTGTCAAAGTCCGCAGCTCCGCAGCTATACGTAAATGTACATTAGCACAGCCTTGGCCAAGCAGATGTAACCCCACACCCTATCCCATTTGTTATCATGCTCAGTATATCCTCAACATGTATTCCGCTGCCAGTAGTGTCCACTATACTGCATCACAGAGGACAGAAGACTCAATATAATGTTTGAAACCAAAACTGTCTCCGCTGACTCATTTCACAAGTACGAATGAGAGAGGATGAGAGTATGTGAAGTACACGGCAGTCGTGGACATGACCATGTAGTCCACTGGTATTGGATGTCAACGCAAATGAGTAGCACTACTGTGGAAGACACACATGTGTCGTGTGAAGTCGTATGGACGCAGTGCTCAGGTGGGTGGGTGCGACGGGTAGATGCGCACATGCCAAGTTGGAGCACGCCGTGTTGGGAGGGCTCATGAACAGTACACCACCGCTTCCCTGGGCATTGTGAGAGGACACCTGTCGGGGGGAGTGAACACGTGTGTGCACAGCAGCCGGGCACACGTACAAAGCAGTACCAGGCGCACCTCAGCCCACCCTCTGTGGACAAGCTGGATCCTGTTGTGCGCCCGCCATGCCCCTTGACAAGGCACACACAGCCCCAGTCGACCAGGTGTAACCCCAATATAGTCAATCCGCACAGGCGATACAGGGCACGGGATGGCAGTGGAGCATGGTGTGTGAGAGGTCTCCTCGCGCTCCTCCTGGTCATATCACGCAGGCAATAGAACCTCAACGTCTAGCATGGCACAAGTCACATGGAAGTGTAGGGGGACGCACCACAGCACGAGCAGCACTGACGTCACGGGAGGTGGCTCGCACCATCCCATCCATTGCCCATCATACCAACCACGCCACATGCCATTGCGACTAAGTGCAAGCGCGTGCGCCACCACCCCGAGCCCTCCCCAGAGAGGCCAAAGAGTGAATGTGTGGGCCAACAGCCACAGACGGACGCGGCCTGGCCGCAAGGGCAGCCACAGCCACTGGGTGTCGCAGGTGGCGGATCCGGAAGGCGAAGACTGTGATGCATAGTCCATGCAGGCCGGGTCTCCATTTGGGGCACCACGCAGGTGGACGGCGTCCCGCCACACATCATACCCTGGACCCACACATACACTCCTTGCCCTCTCTGGTGCGAGCTTGGGGCTGCCTGTGCAAGCGCTAGCCTCGCAGGTGAGCATGCATATTGGGGGCGAGGGGAGGACATGAGGGCTGGGGCGAAGATGACTGTATCACTGTCAGTTAGTACAAGGGATGACCCAGATGTGGAAAGGAAGAGACGTGTCCCGTGTGTACTGCAACTAGTCGCCAATCCGACTACCCCCCATGTCCGGAATGTAAGCCCGCACCTAGGCCCGCCCATCCGCCACATCGAACATACCACCAGCACGACAACCTTCCCATTCGAAACACTGACTGGGGGTGGCGACCAGTGAACAATCATGTGTAGCCTACCCACGCGTTACATGTGGGCCCTCCATGATCCATGTCACCTGCGGCAAAGACATGACATGCGCAATGAGGGAAGTGAGGAGAGCTGTCCGCCCCACGCGCAGAAGGTGCATCAGCTCCACAGACCCAGCAGCGAGTCCAGCAGGGGTCACATGTGCAGGGGCAGCTGTGCCTGGTGTGAAGGCACATGCATATAGACAGCACATCGACCAATGTGTAGTCTGCCCACATCCACAGTCCATCATCATGCGGACATAGGAATTGAACACAGGGCAACACATCTTAGTTGGTGCACCCACCGTGACCAACAATGCGCAATCATCGACGTACCCGCCCTGTGCATGGCCCCCCACCCAACGGAGGCACATCCAGTGCCACCATCCCACACACACAAGCCTTCCACGGAACATGCTGTGTCCAATGGTCAGTACAGAGTCAGCGCCCATCTGGTGGATCCTGAACAGGAGACACATGCACACACATGCCAGCTCCCACTATGTACGTCTGCCACCTGGCACGTGCAATGTAACCTCTCACCTGTGACGTGTGACTGCAAGCACACAGCCGTCTTGGCATGGGGCTGTCAATGTGGACACCAGTCAATGTTTCGGGAGCTGTGATCCGTACAGTGCTGTACATAGGGTGCAGTGCTGACACCTACTACTGTCTCATATCCCCTCGTGCCACAGGTCCCACTTGTATTGGCCGCTCAGCCCGTGCCCACATCGTCGTGCGTCGTGTGCCATACTCATCCAGCCTCGGAAGCAGTTCCATGCTCAGCAGACACTCATGTTGCCGTGGCGTTGCCGCTTGACGAATATGCAGTCAGTCCCCATCAGCACGCCCCGCAAGTCATTGGGGCCTAGATCCCCATGTGCATGCACATGGCAGTGGTATGTCTCACTTGCCATTGCCATTGTTGGGGAGACCTGTGTAAGTGTATTGTGGCCGTGCCGTCCCAGCTTGACAGCTGGGCTGTGGCTCATGTGCTTGCTCAGTCATGTCAGTGATGTGTATGCGAAATTGCTATGTGCCGTGTTGCTTTGACATGTGTCCTCTGCCATTTTCCCCAGGCGGAGACCGAACATTGACCGCCCATACCAATTGCTGGCGGACATGGACGATACAGAGGTAATCAGGAAGTTTCGGCTGGACAGGCCAACTCTGCATCGACTGTGTGCCATGTTAGAGCCCCATCTCCGTCCCCGCAGGGTGTATCCGACTGCTGTCACCCCCACGGCTAAGGTGATGGCCGCCATGCATTTCTTCGCCACTGGGTCATTCCAGCACACAGTGGGCAGTGGAGGAGGGATGTCCCAGCCCATGTTCAGCAAGGTGCTGAGGGATGTACTGGCAGCCATGATGCTGTACCGGAACAGGTACATCCGCTTCCCCAGGGCTCGTGAATTGGCGGCAGTGAAGGGTGCATTCTATGCCCTTGGCAGAATCCCACACGTCGTGGGAGCCATTGACTGCACTCATGTTGGCCTTGTTCCACCACAGGCCACTGAGC
>CAWUFW010027338.1:0-27452 GCA_963921515.1 Calotriton arnoldi | reverse complement strand
AGCAATTACCAAGCCAATAAATACTGGGGGTGGGGACAGAGAACAAAGACACACCAACAACTCCACCTATATAAAGGACACAAATCACTACCATGAGCCTTTGCAAATGCCATTCCACTGCCAGCACCCAAGAGAAAGCAACCACACACCCACAGCTCATCCCTCACACAAGCCACACACCAGCAGCACACCAACAAATACCTACCTCACATACACCCAGCACAACACACACCCACACACCCTCACCTGCACACCAACACACACAGCACCCACTATCACCACCCATCACCATGCCCCCAAGAAGAATCCTAAGTTCCTAGATAGTGAATTGGAAGTCATGGTAGACGAGATCCTCAGGGTGGAGCCACAGCTGTTTGGCACTCTGGTCCAACAGACCCCATGTCGCAGAAAACCAAGATGTGGGAGAGGATCATCAACAGGGTGAACGCCTAATCACCATGTCGGCGCACAAAGACCGACATCCAGAACAGGTGGTATGACGTGCGCAGGAGGGTCCGGGAGCTGCTCAAGAAAGACTACCACCTGAGCCAATACACCGGCAGTGGCCCTCCTGCCAAGCCAGTATACCTCAGGCCCTGGGAGGAGAAGGTGCGGGCCATCCTTCCGCCAGTGAGCGTATATGGACTAGAGGACATCCCAGAGCCTGGGTGAGTACACAACAAATGTACACAATAAACTGCCACAAAACACACACATCACTGTCAAGGGGAGAGTCAAACCATGCACTCATAGCAATTACACAGCAACTAGAACAGAATCATCCCAAAATGTGTATGTCAGTCAGATAAACACAACACATGCCATCAAAAAAGTCACATCCAACTGTGCCAACACATGTACAAACACAACCACAACTACAGCTAGGCAGTGGCACAAATAGAACTAACACACACATCCACACATGTAGCCACCACAACAACACCAACACACAGTGAAGACCACTCAAAGGAAGGAATTCTGTGTATGCTGGCCAAGTCAGTGTAGCCAATAGCATCATGGGAGTCGCAGTCACACATATTGCCCCCCCACAACTGTCCCATCAACACCACTCCTGAACCATGCTCACATCACAGGGAGTGGAGAAGGACTCACAAGATGGCTGACACTGGCTACTGCTGTGGGAGCACAAGGCCCTGCTGCCAACTGTGCACCAACAAACAGCAGGACACCACTGACTGACATCCTGAGAGACAACTTACACTCCCTGCAATGCAAGCACGTTCCATGGTGGGATATCTGGCTGGCTGGCTGGGTGGGAAGGGGGACTTGCAGCACTGACCATAGTCACCAGCACCTCCCTCACACCCCCCCAACACAAACTCCACAGTACCCACCTGGTAGAATGCAATGCCCTCCATCCTAACACAAGATCCCACAAAGCACCACCACCCTGGGTTATGTTGTGTGAAGCACAGGGACACTCTTGGGACTCTTAGCCAAACAACTGCCAGGACAACACTCCCAGCCATCCTGTCAGCACAGCCAGCCCACTCCCACAGGGAAGCAGAGTCAAAGGAAGGAAGCATGGGCATGCTGGGAAGGGGGTGGAGGCAATAGCATGATGGGAGTCGTAGTCACAGACATTGCTCAGCCTCACAACTGGCCCATCAACACCACTCCTGAACCATGCTCACATCACAGGGAGTGGAGAAGGACTCACAAGATGGCTGACACTGGCTACTGCTGTGGGGGAGCACAAGGCCCTGCTGCCAACTGTGCACCAACAAACAGCAGGACACCACTGACTGACATCCTGAGAGACAACTTACACTCCCTGCAATGCAAGCACGCTCCATGGTGGGATATCCGGCTGGCTGGGTGGGAAGGGGGACTTGCAGCACTGACCATAGTCACCAGCACCTCCCCTCACACCCCCCCAACACAAACTCCACAGTACCCACCTGGTAGAATGCAATGCCCTCCATCCTAACACAAGATCCCACAAAGCACCACCACCCTGGGTTATGTTGTGTGAAGCACAGGGACACTCTTGGGACTCTTAGCCAAACAACTGCCAGGACAACACTCCCAGCCATCCTGTCAGCACAGCCAGCCCACCCCACAGGGAAGCAGAGTCAAAAGGAAGGAAGCATGGGCATGCTGGGAAGGGGGTGGAGGCAATAGCATGATGGGAGTCGTAGTCACAGACATTGCTCAGCCTCACAACTGGCCCATCAACACCACTCCTGAACCATGCTCACATCACAGGGAGTGGAGAAGGACTCACAAGATGGCTGACACTGGCTACTGCTGTGGGGAGCACAAGGCCCTGCTGGGAACTGTGCACCAACAAACAGCAGGACACCACTGACTGACATCCTGAGAGACAACTTACACTCCCTGCAATGCAAGCACGTTCCATGGTGGGATATCCGGCTGGCTGGGTGGGAAGGGGGACTTGCAGCACTGACCATAGTCACCAGCACCTCCCCTCACACCCCCCCAACACAAACTCCACAGTACCCACCTGGTAGAATGCAATGCCCTCCATCCTAACACAAGATCCCACAAAGCACCACCACCCTGGGTTATGTTGTGTGAAGCACAGGGACACTCTTGGGACTCTTAGCCAAACAACTGCCAGGACAACACTCCCAGCCATCCTGTCAGCACAGCCAGCCCACCCCACAGGGAAGCAGAGTCAAAAGGAAGGAAGCATGGGCATGCTGGGAAGGGGGTGGAGGCAATAGCATGATGGGAGTCGTAGTCACAGACATTGCTCAGCCTCACAACTGGCCCATCAACACCACCCTGAACCATGCTCACATCACAGGGAGTGGAGAAGGACTCACAAGATGGCTGACACTGGCTACTGCTGTGGGGAGCACAAGGCCCTGCTGCCAACTGTGCACCAACAAACAGCAGGACACCTCTGACTGACATCCTGAGAGACAACTTACACTCCCTGCAATGCAAGCACGTTCCATGGTGGGATAACTGACTGGGTGGGTGGGTGGGTGGGAAGGAGGTCTGGCTGTCAACCAAACACAATCAATGCAGACCATGTTCACACCCCAGAGAATACATAGAAATGCCCAAATAATGCAGGACAATGTGCCACACCAATATCAACCCCTGACTGTGACGACTTAGGACAATACAATGTACAGGCCCGCACCCCGAGGCACAGTCACAACTGTCAGGTGTGTCAACCACTGATGCCTGCAGAAACATGACATACATTGTTTGTGTCTCCCAAAAACAGGTGATGATAGGGACACAGCAGCAGACGCTGAGGAGTCCCAGTCCCAGGCTCAAGAGGATGCCGAGCTCACTGGCGTCGTACAGCCTCTGTCCTCCTCGGACGATGAAGAACAACCTGGCACATCCGGTGCAAGTCAACATGCTGCACCAGCAGGACCACCAGCTGCAGCACCAGCAGGTCCACCAGCTGCACCCCCTGCACCCACCCCTCCAACGACTGTCACCACGAATACCATCCCTGCCGACATGGACAGAATAAGGAACAACACCAGCGCAGTGACCCTGGACCAACCTGGGGCCATGGACACCACCACCACCACCAACCCCCAAGGTGGACCAGGGTTATCTGTGCGTGCAACTGCACACACTGCACATGTCAGCAGGGGTGGTGGGAGGGGTGGGAGACAGAGGTCGCTGCTTGCAGACGTTGCTGGTGTGCATGAAGACCCACAACTGGTACGCATAGCTGATGCGTACCAGTCCAGCACCGGAGAGCTCAGCCAGGTAGTGGGGCTCCTCAGAGACATCAAACAGCAGCAGGCTGCCCATCATGCCCGCTTGGACTCCCACATGTCCCATGTGGAGTCACACATGTCACGTGTGGACTCCCACATGTCACGTGTGGACTCCCACATGACCCGCGTGGAGTCCAAGTGGGATGTACTACATGAGATGACGGCGGTGCACAGGGACATTTTACAATGCCTCCGCCAGATGAACAGCAACCAGTCCACACCTCCCTGTGTGCCAACAACATCTGGTACCGAACAAACTGCAACTGCCACAGGGAGGGAGGAGGACTCTGGCGGAGAGTCCCCTGCACCGCAGCAGCCTGCACTTGAGGGCCCCCCCAAGAAGAGGGGTCGTCCGAGGAGGGGAAAGTGAGAGGCTGATGGCCAAGCGCAACTCCCAGGAAGCCTGAACCTGTTCTGGATTTTCGCCTTTGTGCACAGACTGTTCACCCTGTTGATGGCAACACTACTCCCACACATTGCATGGGGAGTACAAGTTGGAACAATGTGTCAGACAACTGTGGCCCCGATACTGGGGATCCTGTCTACCTGGACTTTCTATTCATCTAGGAACTTGGGATTGCAAGATTCATGTACAGCACAATCCATCCTATGCACTATTATCACAGATGTATCACAATAAACACAATAATACACCATACTTGCCTCTGTCGTGATTCCAACGTGGGTACTGTTATGGGGATGATGAACAACAAAATTACACTGTGTATGCGAACTGCAACAGCAAGGACAACACAGGCATGTGAGTACAGGCAACGTGACACATATGAGGGAGACACACCACCAGGGCTACACAACACATACACACCTAGGCCATCTGACTCATTGCCTACACTGATGTTGCCAGGGAAGACGGTGCAATGCACAGACACCACACCCATTCCCAGTTGTAGTCAAGTAGCCCACAGGTGCAGTAAGCAAATGGCAGTCAAATGTGTGACCACAGACAACGCACATCACTAAGTGAAGCACAGGTTTATTACACAGTAGCAACATGCCGTAACCACTACAGATGCAAGGTAACCCCACCTGGTAGCGGGCACACAGTCAACAACTGTAGACAGAAGGAAGTCCATGGGTGTGGCGCACATCACCTGTAGGGACACAACAGCTACCAGCCTGGATGTGCAATCACGTTGTCGGTGGACACAGTTGACCAAACGAATCTGAAAGTACCCTGTGAAGGACAGAAATGACACACAGTCAAAAGCAATGGAGTACAGGACAGAACAGCAAAACTCATGCACAATACATGTTACAAGATACCCACCCAGAACCAAGTTAGCATGTCAACACTGTTGGGGAGTACAGCCCACCTGTCACCACACATCGCAACACACATCCAGTCAAGTAGCCCATGGACACACTCCAACAGCACCAGAGCACCACCCACACATCATGCCAACTCACATCATTGACATGACACCTCAGGATACTCACATTCAGCTAAAGAAGTTGGTGATGAGCTGTGTGCGGACATCACCATCACCATCATCATCATCATCGTCACTGGCATCGTGGTCCAGGCCAGGATCCTCCACAGGTGGCGGATGTTGGTCATCGTCATCCTGGATGAGAGGCAACTCCTTCCGCACTGCCAGGTTGTGGAGCATGCAGCAGACGATGATAATCTTGCACACTTTCGCAGGGGCATATGGGAGGGACCCTCCGGTCTTGTCCAGGCAGCGGAAGCGGCTCTTCAGGAGACCAAAGGTCCGCTCAATCACTCTCCTGGTCCGACCATGTGCCTCATTGTAGCGCATCTGGGCAGGTGTCACAGGGTTCCTGAGGGGTGTCAGCAACCACGGCATGTTGGGGTATCCCGAGTCACCTACGGACAGACAAGTGCACATCAGCTGACTTGGAAAAGTGGGCGGAATACTACAGATCAGATCACACACAATGGCACAAAGTCAGTACACACCGACAAGCCAGGCACGCTGGTTCTGCATCTGTGCCATCAACCTGGGGATGCGACTACTCCTCATCACAAAGGCATCGTGTGCTGAACCAGGGAAACGGGCACACACGTGTGTGATGGTCATGTCTGCAAGACACACCACCAGTGCATTGACCGAGTGGTAGTGCTTGCGGTTCCTGTAGGCCTGCTCCTGGGCCTGTGGTGGTACCAAAGCCACATGTGTCCCATCAATGGAGCCAATGACATGCGGCATCCTCCCCAGGGCATAAAAGTCACTCTTCACGTCAGTGAGTCGTCGCAGTCTAGGGAAATAGATGTACCGGTTCAGGAAGAGCAACATTGCCGCCAAGAAATCGCGGAGCACACGGCTGAACATGGTCTGTGACATCCCACCAGCAGACGCCACAGTATGTTGGAAGGTACCGGTGGCAAAGAAGTGTAGGGCTGCCATCACCTTCACCTTGGGGGTCAGCGCTGTAGGATACGGCCGGCCAGGCTGCAAATGTGGGGACAACTGCACTGCCAAATCCTCAATCAGCTGCCTGGTGAAGCGGTACCGTCGGATGCTGTCCCGCTCCACCATCGTTGCCAGGTCTGGGAATGGCCGATGGACAGCAGGAGCCCTGCAGTGCAGAGGAGAAGTAAGCAAGATCGTCAGTCACCCCACATATGCGGCATTGAACACACTCAAGATCCCAACATACATCATCATGAGGCACAACTACATGAAGTGTGCAGTACCGGAACGACATGTATGGTACATACATGGCCAACATCTGTCAACACGGTCCTACAGGTGGCATCAATTTGTCCCAGGTTGGCCCATTGGATATCATGATGCTGTGTCACAGTCACCCCCCAGTGACATGTGAGGACAGATGTGCCCCAGGCACCACAGCTCAACGACAGGCACATTCCCAGGGACCCTGTAATGCCACATGGACACTGGCATCACCTGGAGTATCATGTGTACACCACAACAAAACAAACATGACCCCCACAGGTAGTGGCTACACTTGCCATGGCAGGAGAGCCATGGACGTCTGTGACACACACGCACAACATCAGAGTCCATGCACACACAACGTGGATGTGGAGACTGTCTCCCATTGTGCACATGAAATCAGAGACATTGTAAACACTACATGCACAAAGACTGTGGAGGGCCATCACTATTGTGCCACTGGGACACCCTGGCTCAAACATACCGTCCCACATGGGACTCACGGGGTATGTGACATGACATACACAAACACCACTGTGAAATGTGACCATGGCACATGCACAGATATGAACAGTTGCACATCACAGTGGTCACGTACACGTAACACCCAGGATCCTGTCCCCATTAACACGTGCACAGCCTGGGGGTGGCTGCCCACAGGTGACACCCACAGGACAACATGTACACCAACATACACACAATAGGAAATGCAGCCTTACATGCCTTATGATAAGGTTTGGACAGGCTGTCGTGATGTAGGTGTGCCCCTCACTCCCTGGGAGCTATCTGTGGCTGGCATATGTCCATCTGAGACAGGCATGCTGACATATGCCAGTCACATGTACAGTGATGCGTTGAACAGCAATGGACCGATCGGTGCCTCCGGCCGGCCCATTGCTTTCAATGTGTGCGGGCACGCGTTGTACCCTGTGCGCGTTGTACTGCAATGGACCGATCGGTGCCTCCGGCCGGCCCATTGCATTCAATGTGTGCGGGTACGCGTTGTACCCCTGTGCGCGTTGTACTGCAATGGACCGATCGGTGCCTCCGGCCGGCCCATTGCATTCAATGTGTGCGGGTACGCGTTGTACCCCTGTGCGCGTTGTACTGCAATGGACCGATCGGTGCCTCCGGCCGGCCCATTGCATTCAATGTGTGCGGGCACGCGTTGTACCCCTGTGCGCGTTGTACCTCAATGGACCGATCGGTGCGCACCCATTGACAATGGGCTTGCCTGGCAACGGACGCGTTTTCGAATATTCGAACGAGTCGGTTGCTGGAAAATCAGTTGGTCACCCACAACAATGTTGCAAAATCATGTATGTCATGAAGTTGAAATTTTGAAGGATGCTGTGGGCGTGTTTTGGTGCTGCTATTCCATGGATTGGCCAGATTCAGAAGATGCAAACGACTTGGACCTATCACTTTGGACACAAGGGACAGTATCTGCCTCTCCAGCACATATATATTGCTGCATGTTCCCCTGAGAGCCCACTTGCCTGCACTACATGCTCCAGGACGACATCTGCCACTGCACTGCTGCTGTCTCTGCCCCTCTGGACCCTGCAATGGCACGTACTGTGGAGAGAGCCCCAGCCTTCAGCCTTGAAGAGAACCAGGCCCTGCTGGACAGCCTACTTCCACAGTACAGCAAGCTGTATGGGACACCAGGGGAGCAGGTGAGTGTTCTGTGCACTGCCTTTCTGAATGTGCATTTTGTCTGACTAGCAAGGCTGAGAGTCAGCACACCACTGGCTAGCAGGCTCACTGAGTAGTTGTCACCCCCCATAGTGTGTAGTGACTTGCACTGGACAGGTATGGTGCAGTGACAGTGCTTCTGAACAGGGTTTTACTCCCCATGCTATGATACCATGTAGTGACTTCTGGAAAACTGTCCATGGGCAGCCGTGCACTGCCTGGGTACACCATGTGCCCCTGTGATTGCGACATGTATATGCAACTGTGTCATGCACGGATATGTTGCATGTGTAGTAATGGCCTTATCACTTTGTCATCCTGACAGGCTTCTGCCCATCGGAAGCATGAGATATGGAAGGACATCGTCCGGGCTGTCCGGTCCGTGGGGGTCTACAAGCGCCGGATCCGCAACTGCCAAAAGAGGTGGCAGGACCTTCGGGGCTGGACCCGGAGGATTGCACGGGTCCAGCTGAAGCTGTCGCCTCCTCGCAGGAGGGGCGGAACACGGACCCTGACCCCCACATGCTCAGGATCCTGGCGGTGGTCTTTCCAGACCTGGATGGGCAGCTGAAGGCCAGAGAGCAGCAAGGAGGGGGTGAGTCAAAGACTGCACTGTGTACTCTGTCTAACATGTTATGTGCCCTCCTCGGGCCAGGTTGAACTGCCACAGTACAGCAGTCATGTTGTCCAGGAGCCATGTCCCTCTATTGTGCACTGCCCACTCCTCATCTGATACCCAGGTGTGGCCCTTACATGCAGGGAATTCTGTCACTTAGGACTGTGTCCTTGCAGTTTGCTTGACTCAAGGTGGGAGACAGCATCTGTTTCCCTGACTCTGTGGTGGGCATCATGGGTGGGTCCATTGCTTACACAATGCCTGTATTCTGACATGTATTCAGCGTGTTACTTTGATCTGTGGTCCAATTGCTGAGCTGATCCACCACATGTGGCTGGGGTACCTGGCACACACCCATGCTGCGGGTGGGAACAATGTTTGGGCCCCAGGAGTATGTATATGACGTGTGTCACACATACTTAGCCAGCTGCCTACAGTCCAGGGCTCATCCCTCATTCATGTGGGGCTGGACAGTCATGCCTACTCCAGGCCATACAATACACTCTGTACTCCCACTCCCGTGTATCAGAGGACACATTGTGCACAGTGATTTGACCCCTCAGGTGTCTGCCTCTGTGTCAGTGTGCTGTGGATTAGTCGCCAGGACTGCTGTGGAGTTTCTTGGTAGGGGCTCAGCATGCCACTGGAGATGTGACCATAGGAGACGATACTTGTGTGACACATAGGTGTCTGATCAGCTGCCCATGCAGACTGGGGCATGTAAATGTGAAGTTCAGGCAGCTGTTCCCCATGCACAGCAGAGTGTGAGGGGCTCAGGTTCAGAGGGTAGTGTCACAGGTCTCCCATATGTCCAATAGGTATGACCTGGACAGATGAGGGTTAAGAGGATGTGTTGTGGGGGATGTACATGTGCACTTGTGCAGCTCCAGGACTTGCATTCCCCATGACCTACTATTGTGACACAGTGCAGAGTGTTGTTAGTCTGGCTGCAAAGTCATACATCACTGAGACAGTGATGTATGACTTTGCAGTCATGCCTCCGCCATGGCATGTGTCTACTGATTGGTGATCCTGCAGGGGAGTGACATGTGCTACATGCACACCATAGTGGCGCTGGCTATCAGGACATGGGTGCATCATGGTGTCTGTCGCTGGAATGCATCACATGCATTTCCTATTTGACTCTGGGCATCCCTTACATCCGTAAACCTGTACTGACTCAGTGGCAAGAGCTGTGATGTGTCCACACCGTGTCCTCTGCACTGTCCAACTACTGTGTACTTGGTGCATGTGTCAACACTGGGGTGTTGCAATCCAACAGACACCAGACAGATGGGTGCAAGGCCATGTGGGATGTGAGTGCCATGCTTGGCATCAGACTGACAATTGACTTCTCCTGTTCAATTAGGGCACTTTTAGCAATGTACAACTAATGATGCCAGGGCTTGCTCTGTAATGTGCTGTGCTCACAGTGGTGTGTGCGTTTGGTGCAGGTGACTGATGTCTGTCTGTTTCCCCATTGTTTGCAGATACATCCACGGCCACGGAAGGGGACAGCTCCACGGACCAGGAGGAGCCGGAGAGCCAGACTGGGTCAGCAGCCGAGGAGTGGTCGGAGGGACCCAGTGGCACGGAGGGCGAGGGGAGCCACACCGAGGAGTCCTCAGCAGCATCCACCTCAGCTGAGGACCAGAGCAACTCGGAGGATGACTCCCTTGTGGAGGCGGGTGTCAGCAGCCACCACACCCCAGCTAGTGTTGCTGTCCCCGCCACCACCAGCACCACCACCGCCCTCCCATCGGCTCCCATTCCCCAGGTCCGTGGAGGCTCCCATGTCCGGGAGCGTGTCTCCTTTGGGCCAGGCACCGCACCCCCTGCCCCTGTGTCCCCTGCTGCCCTGAGTGAGGAGTCTGTGTACCTCCTTCGCCAGCTCCATGTAGGGCAGACAGCCATGCTGAGTGTCCTCCATGCGCACACCGCGCTGTTGACTCAGCTGGTGTCGTTCATGGAGGGCATCTCATCGGGCATGTCTGACCTACAGAGGGGCAATAGGTCCATGGACTCCTCCCTGACGGCAGCAGTGTCCCTCCTCAAACGGTCCCTCACCCCTCCTGCCTCTGCTCCATCCACACTCCCCAGCACCTTACCCATCCCAGGCACACACACACTGGCACAGGCACACACCAGCACACACACATCCAGCACACTGACACACACGCCAATGACAAAACGCACACGCACGCACATTCAGGGGACTGAAGCCAGACTCACAGGGGATGGGGCCCTGGAACACACACACGCATCCACATGCACTGCGCAGTCCTCAGTTCCCTCTCCCTCCAAAGCACCCTCCCTTGCCTCACCTGCAACCCCAAAGTCACAGCAGCTCTTCCTCTGTGACCTCGGCCTCTTCCCCACCGATGAAGCTGCTCCAGCATCCCGGGGAAGAGGAAGCCCACCCACACGGAGCAGAGTGCCCCTCGCCCCCGGACACCCTCCCCCAGGCGCAGACGGACTGAGGCCCCCACCCGCAAGTCCCCCGGAGTGCTAAGAGCAAGACCCCGCCACCACCCTGCAGCTCAGGCACAAGGTCTCCGTCCTCCATCCCTCAGGCCCCCACTGCACAGGTGCCCCCACCACACCCTGCCCCAGGTTCCCCCACCCACAGATATACCATCCCCAAGATGCTCCGGCCTTCTCCCCCTGCCACTTGCTCTCCCAGCACCACACCCCCGCTGCGCTTGTCTGTGCCACTGATGTGGTGAGGGTGTCCCCCCCTCTGTCCAACCCACCTTGCCTGTTCCCCATTCTCCTCCCCTGGAGGTAGGCACTGCAGTGGAGTCCACTACCGCCCTGTCTGACTTGGGCACTGCAGTGGCGGACCTGTCCACCCCATCTGCAGGGTCCACTGCAGTTGTGCCGGCACCCACGACATCTGTGTCATGCCCCCAGTTGTGCCGGCACACACCATGTCAGACACCTCCACTGCAGTTGTCAGTGGCTCTCCTGCACCCACCACCCCTTCCCTGACTCCCCTGGTGAGCCCTGATCCTGTCCCTGCGGTGCCTGGCCTGCCCCCCGGTTGCCCCTCCTAGTGGATTGTCCCTGGTATTGTGCAGGCATGCGTAGGGTGACATCTGCCAGTGTCACCCTGTTTGAACTTTGACAATGGACTGGCCATTGGCCTTTGCTCTTTTTTCAGGACTTCGCTTGGCCTCAACACATATGCTGAATAAAGCAACTTTCTTTTCTCTAGTGCTCATGCTTCAGATGTACATGTTGTTGGTGCAGCTAACCATGCCCTTGCTGCAGTGATGGTGATATCTGGTCTCATGATTATGAAGTGTTACTGTGCAGGAACCCATGTGGTCCAGGGGGAATGTGTCCTATCATGTGGTGTATCCATGTCATCAATAGCAGCATCTGAGGGTGTCATGTGTTCAGTATTTGGCAATGGGTTTCCTACTTACATTGGCAATTTCATATCTGTGGCTTCCACCCCTGCACATCTGTTGTGCCTGCCATCGTTGCATTTGTCTACTTCCCTGACCGTGTTGCCATCTCCAGTGGACATGCAGGTTTGGGCATCAATGGGGAGGGACTCATCCGTGTAGTCAGTGCAACATTGCTATACAAGTGTGTTGGATCTGTGCTGATGATTCCGTTGGCACATCCATGACCAGGCTGATGTGATGGGAGCCCTCATTTGGTGCTAATTGTTGATTGTGTGACCAAGTGCTCAGCTGACATGATGGGGCCCTACTGAGGCAACATATGGCACAGCTTTCCTCACACAGGAGTGGAGTCCCCTCATGGCAGTGTGTACACGTGTGACATTGCCTGCACCCAAGGTGTGTGTTGTATGTGCATGTCTGTGTGTTCACTTCCATTCATCTGCGCATGCTGTGATCCCTAGTGTTGTACCTGTTTGTGATGCTTGCTGACTTGAGCTATGTTCCCCAAAGTCTTCTCCCTGTGTTCTCTGTGATGTGGGTGCATGGCACATTACTGGTCATCAGGGTGTCACCCATAGGTGTGTTTGCTGTCAGGGCTGAGTTTGTGTGCAGACGCAGATGGGTCACAGTCAGGTTTCCCCTTGGCACTTGTTGTTTGCCCCTGTCATGTGATTTCCAGTTTGTGTTATCTTTCAGTGATTGTGACATGTTGTGTGTGTGACTGCTGCCACTCCTCAGGGTCAGAGCTGCAATGTTGGAAGTTGTCTATGTGTGTTCTTTGTGGGTGACCTTGGCTTCTTCATTGGTGTGTGACTGTGGCTGGGATCCCATTGGTCGGTGTGGTATTGCCGTCATGTCCATGTACAGCGTAGTGTGCAGTGTGTCAGACATTCAGGAGTCTTGTTGAGTGTCCATGTGTGATGTGTTTCTACACCTTGGTTCCCACCCACCACCCTGGAATAGTCATGGGTGCATGTGCAATGTCACCAGTGCATGTGTACTTCACTGCTGCACATTGTTGGAGGTCGAGGGGTGTGGTGTTGAGTGTGTGCAGATGAGAGTTGTTGCCCGGCTAGGCCCCTGCCTCCATGTTGGCCTTGGCTTACTGGCCATGCTGATTGATTTGTGCTTGTGTAGGTGTGATGGTAGTTTGTTGCTCAGGACACCTGACTGTGGTTCATAGTGTGAACGACATTTAGCTTTGTCATCACAGTGGTATTTTTATTCAGCCCAGGGTCACCACATTGTGGGGGCCCTGGGGGTGGTGCTGTGGTGTGTCTGTGACTTGCTGTGTCAGTTGTTGTTCCTACGTGCCTGTGTGACATGTGTGTTTTGTGCTCCCTCTCACCTGACAATGCCTGCTTGCCCACATAGGGGATTTGGATCCATGAGTTACCTTAGTGTGGCAGTGTATGCACATCTGTATGATTGGTATTCAGCTCTCCTCATGTGTTGTGTGGTTGCCTGGGGACACTGGCACCCCCACCCCTCACCTGCTGTGTATGATGACAGTGTTGGTCTGCCTGTTTGTGTTTGTGCATCTGCACCACTGCATTGGCATATCTTGGGTGTGCCATTGGCTGTATGTTGTTTGGTGTGTTTCCCCTGCTGTCCCTGGGACTCCTAGGTCATCGGTCAGCACAGTGATCATGGTTTGTGTGTCCCATTGCTGCCATGGTATGGTATCTGTTCACCTCACATCTGCTGTCTCCACAGGGTATCTGCATTTGTGTGCCCATTGGTGCAAATATGTGGTTCTGCATTCTGATGGTCACTTCTGTCATTGTGTCATTGATGACTGTTGACGGTCTCAGCCCCCATGGGTGTTGTTTGTCTGCACATGGCCAAAGGAATGTTTCATTTGCACTGCAGTATTTGGCTCCCCCAATTTATGTTGCAATGGGACACATACACTACTTTGCCACAGATGAGTTTTTGGTTCTGTGAGCAGGAATGATCCATGCAGTTTGGCAGTTGCAGCTCTTTCTTTGTCAACAATTACCTTTTGGTCACTGTGATGATGAGGGTGTAGACCCCATTGCCACAATGGTCAAAATGTGCTTCAGCTATGGACCCCACACTTGCCTTTTGGTCACTGTGATGATGGGGGTTTAGACCCCATTGCCACAATGGTCAAAATGTGCTTCAGCTATGGACCCCACACTTACCTTTTGGTCACTGTGATGATGGGGGTTTAGGCCCCATTGCCACAATGGTCATGGGCTGCTTGCATTGTGGGTGCCACACACATATATGTGTGGCACATGTGCTAGGGGGTCACATTGTATGTTGAAAGTCATGTTCGGTGTTGTAGGCATTTGACACAGCCTACACACGCTTGTCATGGTGGTGGGGGATGTCTTAATCTTGCATTCCCTAGGTTGTGGTGTGCTTGTTGTGTCATGCATTGTCCATCCTATGAGTGGGGGTGGTAGTAGTGGTAGGCATCCAGCCCCCCTGGGTGAGGGTGGTAGTAGTGGTAGGCATCCTGCCCCCTGGGTGAGGGTGGTAGTAGTGGTGGGCATCCTGCCCCCCGTGGGTGAGGGTGGTAGCAGTGGTGGGCATCCTGCCCCCTGGCTAAGGGTGGTAGTAGTGGTGGGCATCCTGCCCCCTGGCTAAGGGTGGTAGTAGTGGTAGGCATCCTGCCCCCGTGGGTGAGGGTGGTAGTAGTGGTGGGCATCCTGCCCCCTGGCTAAGGGTGGTAGTAGTGGTAGGCATCCAGCCCCCCTGGGTTGGGGTGGTAGTAGTGGTAGGCATCCAGCCCCCCTGGCTAAGGGTGGTAGTAGTGGTAGGCATCCTGCCCCCTGGGTGAGGGTGGTAGTAGTGGTAGGCATCCAGCCCCCCTGGCTAAGGGTGGTAGTAGTGGTAGGCATCCTGCCCCCCTGGGTGAGGGTGGTAGTAGTGGTAGGCATCCTGCCCCCCTGGGTGAGGGTGGTAGTAGTGGTAGGCATCCAGCCCCCCTGGGTGAGGGTGGTAGTAGTGGTGGGCATCCTGCCCCCTGGCTAAGGGTGGTAGTAGTGGTAGGCATCCTGCCACCCTGGCTAAGGGTGGTAGTAGTGGTAGGCATCCTGCCACCCTGGCTAAGGGTGGTAGTAGTGGTAGGCATCCTGCCCCCTGGCTAAGGGTGGTAGTAGTGGTAGGCATCCTGCCACCCTGGCTAAGGGTGGTAGTAGTGGTAGGCATCCTGCCCCCCTGGGTGAGGGTGGTAGTAGTGGTAGGCATCCTGCCCCCTGGCTAAGGGTGGTAGTAGTGGTAGGCATCCAGCCCCCTGGCTGAGGGTGGTAGTAGTGGTGGGCATCCTGCCACCCCTGGGTGAGGGTGGTAGTAGTGGTAGGCATCCAGCCCCCTGGGTGAGGGTGGTAGTAGTGGTGGGCATCCTGCCCCCTGGCTAAGGGTGGTAGTAGTGGTAGGCATCCTGCCCCCCTGGGTGAGGGTGGTAGTAGTGGTAGGCATCCTGCCCCCCTGGGTGAGGGTGGTAGTAGTGGTAGGCATCCAGCCCCCCTGGGTGAGGGTGGTAGTAGTGGTGGGCATCCTGCCCCCTGGCTAAGGGTGGTAGTAGTGGTAGGCATCCTGCCACCCTGGCTAAGGGTGGTAGTAGTGGTAGGCATCCTGCCACCCTGGCTAAGGGTGGTAGTAGTGGTAGGCATCCTGCCCCCTGGCTAAGGGTGGTAGTAGTGGTAGGCATCCTGCCACCCTGGCTAAGGGTGGTAGTAGTGGTGGGCATCCTGCCCCCTGGGTGAGGGTGGTAGTAGTGGTAGGCATCCTGCCCCCTGGCTAAGGGTGGTAGTAGTGGTAGGCATCCAGCCCCCCTGGGTGAGGGTGGTAGTAGGTGGGCATCCTGCCACCCCTGGGTGAGGGTGGTAGTAGTGGTAGGCATCCAGCCCCCCTGGGTGAGGGTGGTAGTAGTGGTGGGCATCCTGCCCCCTGGCTAAGGGTGGTAGTAGTGGTAGGCATCCAGCCCCCTGGCTAAGGGTGGTAGTAGTGGTGGGCATCCTGCCCCCTGGCTAAGGGTGGTAGTAGTGGTAGGCATCCTGCCCCCTGGCTAAGGGTGGTAGTAGTGGTAGGCATCCTGCCACCCTGGCTAAGGGTGGTAGTAGTGGTAGGCATCCTGCCACCCCTGGGTGAGGGTGGTAGTAGTGGTAGGCATCCAGCCCCCTGGGTGAGGGTGGTAGTAGTGGTGGGCATCCAGCCCCCTGGGTTGGGGTGGTGGCGCGCATTCAGGCCCCTGTGTGCATATGTGGCATTGGTGATGGGCATCCCGCCCCTATGGTGCTGCTGTTGCAAGTATATTCAGATTCCCAGTGTATGTGTGTGATGTGTCGTGTACGTGTTGTATGTGTTTTGTGGTTGGTGTCTGACTTACCTTCTGCGCCGTACGCGTCCGTGCCTGTTCCGGTAGTAGATGTAGAATATTGGTATGATCGGGACGAAGGGATTCATGGTTGGTTCGTGTCGTTCGTCCTTCTCGTTGCTTCGCGTCGTCCTCGCCGCTTGGCTTCGTCCTCGTCGCTCGCTTCGTCCTCGCCGCTCGCGTCGTCCTCGTCTGTGCTGTGTTCGCCTCGTAGCCGTGGATCGTGTTGTGGCGCGATTCGGAGCTTATGTGCGCCTCTCCCGGATGCTTTGACGTGCCGTGCGTAGCGACGGGTTCGGGCGCGTACGGAAAGCGCATCGTACTTGTCCGGCCGGACGGGGCTGCATTTTCCCTTCCGTGCGACTCGATTCGGCGTTTCCGGATTCGCCTCGGTCGGAGAACAGGACCTGGTTTGGGTGAGTACGGCTCGGCCGGAATTTTTGCTGTTGTGCGCATCGTACTTGCTCGCTCGGTGTGCTGTACGGATCGGTCGGGAAACTGGCTTTCGCATGGCTTTTTTCCCGACCGAATGGTATTGGGTGCGCCTCCGACCGAGATCGGAATCGGCCCCATTGTAGCCATGTTGTGTAAAACCTAATCAATCCAGGCCCAATAAAAAAAAAAATCCTGAAAGAACAAATTAATGGCAAATTCTTAAACTTAAATATAAATAACAACTAAATAATATTCTTAGGACTAGCACAATGTTACTGAATTTTTGGTGTGCCCATCACCATGTTACTGTAATGACAGGCAAAAGGTAAAAACATGAATTTACCAGAAGTGAAGTCTTACTGTTTATGAAAGTCTTGGTGTGCCTGTCACTGAAATTAAAACACTTTAAATTCTACCAAATTCTGGCATGCCTGTCACTGCATGTACAGACTGATAGAGCGCGATGCTCAAAATTGAGAGAAATCATCGTGGAAATGGGCAAACAGAAACCAGGAAGCTGTTTCTAAATTTGGGCCTTCTGAAATTCCCAATCTAAGATGGCCGCTGAGCGTGCTGAACACAATGACGCGGCCCGCACAGGCTTCTGGGGGAGTGACGCGTCTCACGCATTATTCTGGAAAATTGTGATACATGTCAGGGCCAGCGCGAGATGGTGAAAGAACGCTGCACAACTTCAATTGTGGGTGCGAGCACCCGGCAGAGACAGCGCGCGCCGGGCAAAGATCAGCGCTAAATAAACCAAATACCCCTATATTCAGACCAAAATGGCCTGAAAAAAGGGAAGTTCATGGCCAAACAGTACACATGACAGCCCCAGGCTGAGGTGTTGAAAACACCCAACGGTGTAAAGTTGCAGCCGCTGACATCTGGGAATGCCGATATATGGCAGATTAGTGGACGCACACATGTAATGATACTCCAGCTCGTCGCCAATATGTAATGAGGCTCATCATATGAAGTAGCGATGGAACTTAGGTTTTATTCCGACATGTAGCACCCACAACATGGCACATGCAACTCTCCTGATGTCCTGGCAGTAACAGACATGCCGGTCACTGCCAGAACCTCACGAAGAGAACGTTCTAAACGAATCATTCTCCATTCTACATTTCAATCCCAAATGACATCTTACCACAATTACACTTTGCCAGAAACAACTTTCCTGCTTGTTTATTTGATTTCAACTAATACTCTATCCCAAGCACCCAAAACTGACATAGGTAAATCGGTAGGTGTTCACTACAACAATGAAGCAGATTTTTTATAAAACAAAAATCAACCTTGCTTTTGTAGTTTCGACAGAACTGATAAATGATGCTGGTTCACAGTTCTACACTTTAATAGATTGTTTCACACAAAATGAAATGTAGAGATTGAGTTACCGGTACTAAACTCTATAAACATCAGTTCCATAAGATGTGTTTTATTTGTATCATTTTTTAAACTGTCATTGTGCTATTTTCATGCTTTGCTGAATACAAGTGTTGTTGCATCTGTCAGTGACAACAATAAAAATAAAAAGCTGTACTGTGCCATAATCATTGCACTAATGAAGTGCCACAACAGAGCTTTGCAGTGATAAATTGACTGTAATTAATGTTCCTGGGTAAATTAATTATTTTTCCTTAGGGACACTAGATTGAACTCTAGTTGCAGAAATGTATGCATATAAATGTAAATATGCTTTTAAATAGATCCGCGTAACGCAGATATATAGATGCATTTCATTCCCTTAAAGTTGAATAAATATGCTCCATTCACTGAAAACATTTAATCCATCTCTCATATTAGTCTCTTCCCTTGAACAGGGCCGGACTGTCTACCGGGCGTTTTGGCATGCTGCCGAGCTGGGGGCTGATTTCGTTGATGGGGACCTGCGTGTGCTGAACGAAATTTGTTTTGCTTTGTTTTTTTCGAAGCACACGCAGGTGTCCATCAACGAAATTAGTCCCCACCGCAGTGACATCAGCCCCCAGCTCGGCAGCATGCCAAAACGCCCGGTAGCCAGTCCGGCCCTGCCCTTGAACTTACCCCCTAATGTTCATGCCCCGATTATTGTTGGACCGATTAATTGTAACGTGTCCTGGGGGTCCTGTTACCACACATTTTGCGATTACGATTTGTGAGATAATGCTGCAATGTACTGGGGTAAATAACTGAACGTCAGAATTTTAGTCCTAAAACTACCACAATCCGCATGTTATTCCCCATTTTTGGGCAATGATGGTAACTGGATGCTATTTATCGCGTCCAATAAATTCTGATCTCTGAACCGGAATATATTGAGGGCCATATTCTCAAGGAAGTGGCGGAGAGAGGCGTTAGCCTTCTTGGCTTAACGCCTCTCTCCGCCACTTCGGAAACGCGAGGCTGCACCCTATTCTCAAGGATATGGTGCAACCTCGCGTTTCCCCCTGCGATGGCGCTAAGCGCCATCGCAGGCACCCTTGCACCAGAGTGCAAGGGTGTCTGCAGCAGGGAGGTTTGTTTATGTACAGGAAGGTGCCCCTTCCTGCACATAAACAAATCCTAAATGCCAGTTTGTAACTTACATGTGTGCTGCTTCATGCAGCACATATGTAAGTTACAAAACTGCATTTTAAAAAAAGGTTTGTTCATGTACAGGAAGGGACACCTTCCTGTACAGCAACAAACCATGGCATTTTGCTTTTTCCATGTGTGCTGCACAAGGCAGCACACATGGAAAAAGCAGAAACGAGGAGAAATAAAGCATTTCTCCTCGTTTCGCCACCTTAAGACCAGATTTTTCCTGGTCTTAAGTTTGGCGCTACCTCCTATTTACGCTGCCCTTGTGAATAGGAGATAGCGTCAAACTCAATGGGTGTTGCAGTGGAACGGCCACCGCAACACCCACTGCACGCCCCCTTCACGCTAAAAACAGCGTGAAGGGGGCCCTATTCACAAGGCAGCGTTAAGCCGCGTTAAGCCACTTAACGTGGCTTAACGCTGGCTTGTGAATAGGGCTAAGCCCCTATCGCCACAACAACGTCACTGAAAGTGACATTGTGGTGGCGATGGGGGCTTGAGAATATGCCCCTGAGTGCGATAAATGCTTCACCCCTTTCAGGGCTGACCGTAGTCATGCTGCAAGTCTTAACGACATTTACGTAATCCAAGTCTGGTACATATGTAAAAGTCCTTGGATAGTTTTACACCTAGGCCCAAACTCATCCACCTTCAGTGGGGCATATAATCTAAACTACGCAAAATAATTGATGTAAATAAATAACGTTTCAGAAACCTGTATCAGGCTTCTCACAGCTAGGATTGATGGATGAAGCAATACATGTTTTACATATTTCGTTCACTCATCCACGAAACGTGCACTTATTTCATCACTGCAAAAGATCTGGAAGTTTGTGCTGGCATTTCCTTACCAATGGCCCTCTTTTTCTGGAGTGTTTCTTTTATTAGAGTTTACTAGAAACACAAAATTGGGAATAAGTACCACATTCCCCATACACAAATACAGCAATACACTGAAAGCAGTATTTGGAAGCGGCTCTGTGAAACAGACGATATGATCATGCACAGTCTCCATCTATCTAATGCAATACAAAATGTTTAGTTATCTGTATTAATACATATGAAATCTCCCAAATAAGTTTCAGTTAAATCAAAATTACTCATGTCAAAAAGGAACAAATGAAATCAAATAAATGTCTCTTTCATCCCTCTCTCAACTGCCCCTTATGGTCCTCTCAGATATTAAGCTATTGTCTCCTGCCGGTGTATAATAGCAAATTTCCTTAGGTTCGTTATCACTCTGTACAGTAAACAATTAAGGCCATCCAAACAATAGGCTGTCAAGTTTTACTTCACCTGGTATCTCTATAGAACAGACCCCATTAATATAAGAAAATAAATATGAAAAAATAAGGAATAACACTTGAAAAGTATAAAGTTTTATCAAGTCACTCATAAAAGTCCAATTTAGAGTGCATAGTGCATAGTGAATATCCCCGTAAGCAAACAAAAAAAGAGTTAACAGAAATCATAAATTAACAAATCTCTACTAAGTTGCTTAACCCTTTATGCAGGGTATATGTAAAGTTCCCAGACTTGTTTGAACAGTTGTATATATATTCTGCTCACAGTCAGCAGCTTTGGCTAGCTTAGCCAGCCATTCAGAATATGTTGGTAAGGCCTGTGCTCTCCAATGCTACAGGACACAAACATTTGCAGTGGCCAGTTCTGTTGCAAGCCACAGACATTTGTTTTTTCGTGGGAGCCAAGCAATCGTTCTTATCATGGAGAAATACCACCTTAGCTGATGCTACACTGTGTAGACTTCAGTGCTAGATAGTAGCCAGGGGCATAGCTCAGTCAGTGAGATTTGGGGGTGTGAATCTCAAATTTCCCAAATAAAAATGCGTGGGCTGCAGGCTGAAGGATGAGATGACAAAGTCTCGGGATGGACTGTTCCTATGAAGAGCAGGGTCAGTACTGATTTGCTTTAGGGGGTCATCTGTCTAGAGTGGAATAGTGAATGAAAAACAGTTAGTTGGAATTCTCCCCCGAGTCATTGCCACTTGTTAGACTATTTGCAAGCATCCACCTCCTCACCTTTTGGGTGTTTGATTGTCAGTGATATGCCTGGAAACCTGAGACTGGCACAACTTTCCAAGCAACATTATAGTCTAATAAATCAAACATAAGAGGTGCATGGACATCACACATCCTATAGAATGCTCTCACATGTAATAATAAAGAAAACAGAGGCTTCCTGAAATAAAATGTGTGCACACAATTTGGACAAGCAGGGAAGTTGGTATTGTTTCCAGGCTTTCAGGTTTCATATTTTCAAATTCAGACACCATATGTATATCTCGGATCACTGACAAAATATCGAAGGACAAAATATTGTGTTCCCAAAAATATCAGGACATAAATATCGATGTCAAAAATATCGACATCCTATCTACATAATGGTAAGTACTAAAATATCGAAAGAAATATATATTTGTTAAAAATATCGAGTTAAAAATATCGTTTTTTTTAAATGTATAAAAATAATGTAAAATAAATTAAATAATACATATAACTTAAAAAAATATTTAGAATTATTAGAAAATGTTAACAATTATAAGTAATAAATGTAATATACAAATAAATTAAACAGACACATACAATGTAATATATATATATTTACTTAATAAGTAATAAATAATTATTTTAATAAATTTTAAAATGTTAGAAATATATTAAAAATTATAAAAACATATATATATATACATACACCTGTAACATTAAAAATGAAAAAAAAAATATATATTATAAATTAAATTATTAAAATATTTATTAGTGTTTAAAACTACATTTTACACTACATTAAGTGCAACAGTAGGGAAAGTGTTCATAGCAGAGGTGAATAAATTACTATTCCCACTCCAGCGAGTGCAACAGTAGGGAAAGTGTTGGATAGCGGAGGGGAATAATTTACTATGCCCACTCCAGCGAGTGCAACAGTAGGGAAATTGTTGGATAGCGGAGGGCAATAATTTACTATTCCCACTCCAATGAGTGCAACAGTAGGGAAAGTGTTGGATAGCAAAGGGGAAAAAATTACTATTCCCACTCCAGCAAGTGCAACAGTAGGGAAATTGTTGGATAGCAGAGGGGAATAATTTACTATTCCCACTCCAATGAGTGCAACAGTAGGGAAAGTGTTGGATAGCGAAGGGGAAAAAATTACTATTCCCACTCCAGCAAGTGCAACAGTAGGGAAAGTGTTGGATAGGGTAGACGTAAAAATTACTATTCCCACTCCAGCGAGTGCAACAGTAGGGAAAGTGTTGGATAGCGTAGGGGTAAAAATTACTAATCCCACTCCAGAGGGTGCAACAGTAGGGAAAGTATTGGATAGCAGAGGGGAATAATTTACTATTCCCACTCCAGCATGTGCAACAGTAGAGAAAATGTTGGATAGCGGAGGGATAAAAATTACGATTCACACTCCAACGAGTACAACAGTAGGAAAAGTGTTATATAGCGGATGGGAATTCCCACTCCAATAACTGCAACAGTAGGGAAAGTGTTGGATAGCGTAGTGGATAAAATTACTATTCCCACTACAGGGAGTGCAACAGTAGGGAGAGTGTTGGATAGCGGAAGGGTAAAAATTACTATTCCCATTCCAGCAAGTGCAACAGTAGGTAAAGCGTTGGATAGCGGAGAGGAATAATTTACTACTCCCACTCCAGCAAGTGCAACAGTAGGGAAAGTGTTGGATAGCGGAGGGATAACAATTACTATTCCCACTCCAGCGAGTGCAACAGTAGGGAAAGTGTTGGATAGCGGAGGGCAATAAATTACTATGCCCACTCCAATGAGTGAAACAGTAGGGAAACTGTTGGATAGCAGAGGGGATAAATCCAAAAACTACAGCTATTGAACCTAAATCCCCAAACAATTATCAAAATTATTTATCAATTAATAAATAAATATTAATGATCAACTAATGATTAATTTATTTAAACTAAATTACTGTGCACCCCCTACCCCAATAAACACCAAAACACACACTTAAAGTTTTTTACACAATTTCCATTACTACTTTTACATTAATAAATTAATAACAATTAACAACAAATCATAAATTAATTATAAATACATTTCTTCCCAAAATTTACAACTATAAACCCCACAACTCAGACATCAAAATTATTCCACAATTAGCATATTTAATTTGAATTAATTAATTAGCATTAATTAACAAATAATTAATTAATTATAAATAATTTACCTCCCACCATATTCCCCTATAAATGACACCACCAATGTTGTAAAACATGACACAATTAACATAATTAATTAACAATTAATTAATTAATTAATAACAATTAACAAGCAAAATTAAAACAATTAATAATAATTTAATTCACACAATTAACACTATAAAATAACAACTAAGGGGCCCATTACGATGGCGGGCGGACTTTGTCCGCCCGCCACCGCAACGGAGCCAGGGACCGCCCGCTGACGTCGCGGCGGTCCCGCCCGGCACATTACGATGCGCCCGCCACACTGGCGGGCGCATCCCGCATAGTTTACATTGCGGCGGGCGGTGCTGTCAGCAGCACCCGCCGCAAGGTACACTATGCATGTTGTGCTTTTGCATGCACAACGTGACAGGCACCGTGCGGTGCCTGCCACCTTGTGCATGCAAACGCAGGGGGTACCATAGGTACCCCCATGTGCACCCCCACCCCCCAACATCCTGGGGCCCGCAACGGGCCCCCAAATGCGAATACCGCCTGCCTTTTCATGGCGGTAATGCCGCCATGAAAAGGCACCTCTCCGCCTGCATCCTAATATGGATGGCGGTGTCTCACAGACACCGCCACCATATTAGGCCCGTTTACTGCACGGTCGGGAATCAGACAGGCGGTAACGCGGCGGGCGGTATTTTCATCCGCCGCTGACCCCCAGGCATGCTAATATGGCGGGGGTAAATGGGTGGCGGGCGGAGGGAAATGGAGGGCGGATCGCCACCGCCATGCGGGCGGTGGCGATCCGCCCTCCATTGTAATGACCCCCTAAGTTTTATAATAAAAATATTTTAAAAATGTATTAAAATTAAATTACTTACCACCCTACTCCCCTATCAACCCACAACCCGCTCCTAAAAAAATGACACAATTAACATATTTACCAATTAATTCATAATAATTAGCAACCAATTAATAAATAATTAATAATAAATGAATTACCACAATTAATAATAAAAAATATTCCAAACATAAATATTAATTATTAAAAAATATTAAATAATTAATTATAATTAAATTACTTCCCACCCTATTCCCCTATAAACCCACAACCCGCTACGGAACTAAAATGCAAAATTTACTTAAAATAAAATTAATAACTTCTAATAATGTAATACATATATTAAAAAACAAATGCAATACTTAAACAAAAAAATAGAACACATACATTTAAAATACATACTAAAATACATAACACTAACTAAAAAACTATATTTTTAACAACTATGGGCTCAATTAACAAATAATTAATTAATTATAAATAATTTACCTCCCACCATATTCCCCTATAAATGACACCACCAATGTTGTAAAACATGACACAATTAACATAATTAATTAACAATTAATTAATTAATTAATAACAATTAACAAGCAAAATTAAAACAATTAATAATAATTTAATTCACACAATTAACACTATAAAATAACAACTAAGGGGCCCATTACGATGGCGGGCGGACTTTGTCCGCCCGCCACCGCAACGGAGCCAGGGACCACCCGCTGACGTCGCGGCGGTCCCGCCCGGCACATTACGATGCGCCCGCCACACTGGCGGGAGCATCCCGCATAGTTTACATTGCGGCGGGCGGTGCTGTCAGCAGCACCCGCCGCAAGGTACACTATGCATGTTGAAGCTAGCATGCACAACGTGACAGGCACCGTGCGGTGCCTGCCACCTTGTGCATGCAAACGCAGGGGGTACCATAGGTACTCCCCATGTGCACCCCCACCCCCCCAACATCCTGGGGCCCGCAACGGGCCCCCAAATGTGAATACCGCCTGCCTTTTCATGGCGGTAATGCCGCCATGAAAAGGCACCTCTCCGCCTGCATCCTAATATGGATGGCGGTGTCTCACAGACACCGCCACCATATTAGGCCCGCTACCGCACGGTCGGGAATCAGACAGGCGGTAACGCGGCGGGCGGTATTTTCATCCGCCGCTGACCCCCAGCCATGCTAATATGGCGGGGGGTAAATGGGTGGCGGGGGGAGGGAAATGGAGGGCGGATCGCCACCGCCATGCGGGCGGTGGCGATCCGCCCTCCATCGTAATGACCCCCTAAGTTTTATAATAAAAATATTTTAAAAATGTATTAAAATTAAATTACTTACCACCCTACTCCCCTATCAACCCACAACCCGCTCCTAAAAAAATGACACAATTGACATATTTACCAATTAATTCATAATAATTAGCAACCAATTAATAAATAATTCATAATAAATGAATTACCACAATTAATAATAAAAATATTCCAAACATAAATATTAATTATTAAAAATATTAAATAATTAATTATAATTAAATTACTTCCCACCCTATTCCCTATAAACCCACAACCCGCTACGGAACTAAAATGCAAAATTTACTTAAAATAAAATTAATAACTTCTAATAATGTAATACATATATTAAAAAACAAATGCAATACTTAAACAAAAAATAGAACACATACATTTAAAATACATACTAAAATACATAACACTAACTAAAAAACTATATTTTTAACAACTAAGGGCTCTATTACGATGGCGGGCGGACAAAGTCCGCCCGCCACCGCAACGGCTAAGGGACCGCCGCCATAGGTGCGGCGGTCCCGCCGTACGCATTAGGATGCCCCCGCCACACTGGCGGGCGCATCCCGCATTCCTAACATTGCGGCGGGCGGTGCTGTCAGCAGCACCCGCCGCAATGTCAGAAATGCATGTCAAGCATTTGCATGCACAACGTGACAGGCACCGCGCGGTGCCTGCCACCTTGTGCATGCAAATGCAGGGGGGTACCATAGGTACCCCCCATGTGCACACCCCACCCCCCCAACACCTTGGGGGCCCGCACCGGGCCCCCAGAAGCAAAGACCGCATGCCTTTCCATGGCGGCAACGCCGCCATGGGAAGGCTGATCTCTGACACCATCCTAATATGGATGGAGGTGTCTTGCAGACACCGCCACCATATTGGAGCCCTTTTCCGCCCGGTCGCCTGTCAGACCGGCGGAAAACCGGCGGACGGTCTTTCCGTCCGTCGGGTCCCCCGCCATCGTAATATGGCGGGGGGGAAATGGTAGGCGGGCGGTGGGAAATGGCGGGTGGATCGCCACCGCCATACGGGCGGTGGCGATCCGCCCGCTATATTAATAGACCCCTATATTTTTGCAAGCGATATTAATGACTTCGATATTTTTTTAAACGATATTAATGACTTAGGGGCCCATTACGATGGCGGGCGGAAGCACAACCGCCGTGCTGGCGGATGCAAAAACCACCAGTTACCGCCGGCACGCAGCAGTCCACACGCCCGCCCAATTATGATGCGAAAAGTAGGCCAAACACCGCCGGCAAGCCAGCAACACCGTCCGCCATCAAAGTGCGCCCGTTCACGTAGCGGCGCAGCACAACTGACACACACCGTCCGACGAAACACGTCCCGCCCGGCGCATAAATTACGATGCCGCAAACAAACGGCTCCCACGGCTAAGAGACACTGCACGTGAAAGAGAGGCGGTAACACGGACGCAGAGCACGGACAACGAAGAAGCGGCTCCCCGAGCATGAATCCAGCACTGCAGGCCCTCCCCATGCTTCTGCACCACCAAGGACGCAACGTACCGCGGAGATGCAGGTAGGCACACACACAACAAGTGCACGCAAACAGCGCACACAGTGCAAGGGCGGAAAAAGCGGACAACCCCCACCAGCGCGTGTACACAACACATCC
>CAWUFW010027337.1:0-27458 GCA_963921515.1 Calotriton arnoldi | reverse complement strand
ATTTGGGCAGATTGCAGAACAGTAAGAGGAAAGTAGTATGGGATTGTTTGCTTAATTGGTCTCAGCGTTAGTCTTTTTGTGGCTAGTACTTTGGGGCATGGGAGAAGTTTTAAGTTGGTTATGTTTAAGTTTAAAATTACTGCTTTTGGTCCTATGATTATGCCTCATTGGAATCTCTCAGACTGGGTCGGGCCCTGCTTTTTTGCCTAGTTTCCATCTTATATGGGCCCGTACCAACAATCGTTGGTCACTTCCTATCAGAAGAGAGTGAGACCACCCCTTTTCTTGGAAAGGGATATGCGACTTTCTGTGGGATTGTCTTATACCGGTAGGCGAGCGTTGCCCCTGGGTCCCAATACGATTGCCTACGTCTCCTGAAATCAAGTTACGGTATTGACATTCTACTTTCTGTCGATTGTGGTCTGAAGCGGATGAGGACAAAAAAAATAAAAAATATTGAGGAGGTCAGTCTGGCCAAGGGCATTGATTAGCCTCTTGCCCCTTTCGTCCACTGCAGATGGGCAAAAAAAAGGGAACATCTCGCCTAAAGGGATCTAGATCAATAGAATTCTAACCCAAATTGGCGTTAAAACCCCCTCCCAGAATCACATTAAAACATTTAAGTTTGGAGACGGATCTAGCCTCTAGAATAGAAAACACATCAAAGAGACTCCGAATCTGGCAACTCATTAACTGAACTGTAAAAGTTAATTAAAAAAAAGCTAAAATGACTGGACGCCACTATCCACAGTACCTGAATCATCCCTATGTGTTAAAGGTACAGGGAGAACCCTAAGTAGCTTAGTTATATTGACCAAACAACTAACCAACCCTGTGCTGTTTGACCTGAATGGCTTTTGCCAGTAAACAAAAACATACAAACCCATCCACAAAAACAGGGTCTGGCGCCCACGTTTTCTGTTGCATTATCTCATTGTATTGTGTTGCAAGGTTAATCCACTCCGGGTCCAATAACTTCGACCTGACACCCACTTTGTTCCAACTAACAAGTTTTAATGGGGGATGATGAGTTAAGCTCCTAGTAGGTAAAGATTCTTGTTCCAACAGGGGCCGTTCTTGACAAGCTTGATTTAGAGGGGGATCAGGGAGTAAGTCATTATTGGCCAGACTTGTCAGTGGAATACATTTCTCTACTACTCTTAAGGATACAGTAGGATCAGCCCTTGGGTTTGATTGCAGGTGCCTATAAAAAACCCAAGTGGACAATATTTATGCCCTCGTCCAGTGAGGACTGCATATTAAAGGTTTTAAATAATCGCCTCACTAATTCAGGATATTTACAGTTAATCACCATGCGATTCCCCCTCAGATGTTTCCTAGCAGGACCCACGCATACAACGTTCCTGACAAGCAGAATATCATTAAACTCCCTAATGTTAAAGTTAGTGTTTTTTTTGAGACAATGGCAGACTTTGTTTTTCAACTGGGGGGTGGTTTCCACAATGTTGGGGTTTAATTCGTAAACCCCTGTCATTATGGCAACGTACGGAAAACAAGCCTGTGGTAATTTTAGGGTGGGAATAATATTAACGATCTCATCAATACCCTTTGTCCCTTATTCTTGGTCTCTACTTCTCCCATTTTCACACTCCTCACTCGCTGTTGTAGATGTTCCATTGCTGTCTGGAATATGAAAACCTGCCTTGATATCAGCTACGGTTGAGGACTAACCGGGTAGTAGGGAGGCAGTACCTTCGTGCAAATCTCCCCGCACTTCTATATTTCTCCTACCCATGTCAATTTCCTGGGCTTCACTGGCGGAAGGATTACCTTTAGTTGCATCAGAGTTCTTTAATAATGAATGAACAACTATCTCTTAAGTTTTGCAAGGGGCGGTACAATGGACCATACAGGTTTGAATTTGTCCAAGATAATATCCCAGTTAAGTAATGCCACCCCCAACTCCCTCCTCCTCCTTGGAGCCAGGTAAGTCCTGTTTTCTCATGTTTCGTGTGGGAGGTCTTGCGGCTGCAGAGCGCTTGTTTTTTGCATTTCCTTTCTGCTGAAGGGGCATTAATGCTGCCATTATGGACATCTAACGATCTCAATCGAAGCCGCTTCAATGGGCACTTGGTGGTCAGGTGTAAAAAGCTGAGACCAAACTATTGCTACCTAGCGGTATACTAAGTTGGCCGGTAGACACTGAGGGGTGATGAGCTCCCTCCGCCCCATCCATGGATAAGCGTCACTTAATGACATCAATTTCACTGGTGATAGTTCCCATAACGCAGGCCAGATATGAGTCCAAGCAGCCAGCTCTGGCAGCAGCAAAGCTTTCTGGGAAGTTGTAAACGCTCCTTATTTTAAAGATAGTAATGACCCTGTACTAGATGTTCACGTAGATGAAGAGTCTTGGGTGAGACATTTCGAAGAGATCTTTAGGTTAACCCCTCCTGTATTCACACAAACACCCTCCGCACTTAACACTCCTCAGGAAGGACTAGTCTTCACTACACCCGAGCTCCGAAGGGCACTAAAATCTTGTATCCCTGGTAAGGCACCAGGGCCGGATGGTGTACCGATTGACCTCTTCCAAATTGATTGCGATATGTGGGTCCCCTTACTTACAAACACCTTTAATAGCATTGTGTTAGCAGGCCCACCGCCTTCATGGAACCAGAGCGTAATAGTCCCGATTTATAAAAAAAGGGGATAGGGCCTCACCAAAGAATTACCGCCCTATCTCCCTCCTCGACACCACTGCCAAACTAATGGGGAGGGTCCTATTGGCTAGACTGGAGGAGTGGGCAGAAACACATAATATAATCATGAAGGCACAATATGGGTTCCGGAGAGGTATGGGGACAATCGACCAGTGCCTAAACCTTTCCCTAACTATAGGGAAGTACTCGAAGGCCAGAAAGGGGAAACTATACATGGCCTTCATGGACCTAACCTCAGCTTTTGACTGTTTGTCACATTCTAGGCTATTGTTCATGATGGAGGTCATGGGTATAGACCCGTCGATTATTGGGTTCATCCGCCAGCTGCATGCCAATGCTACTGCCTGTGTAAGGTATGGTAGAAAGGGGGGAGTGTACACGTCACTTTAAAATTGAAAAGGGAGTTAGACAGGGGTGTGTGCTCGCCCCGTTCCTTTTCTCAATCTATACGAACGGGGTCGAGTCCTCCCTGTCTGCCCTTTCTTTGGACGTTCCCAAATTTGACCAAACCCCTCTCCCGATTTTGGCATACGCCAATGATGCGGTGCTGATGGCAAGAACGGGCCTGGCCCTACAAAAACTAATTAAAGCTTACGCTCTCTTTATGGCTTCCCTTGACTTAAAAGTAAATGAAACAAAATCTTTCATAATTGTGGCCGGAGAGACCAGAGGAGAGAAACTCCCGCACTTCCAGATGGCCGGCAATGAAATTAAGGTGGTGGACTCCTTTTCATATCTAGAAGTGCTCTTTGATAAGGATCATTCTTGGTCCAAACTAGTAAAAACAAGAGCCCAGGGTATGCAAAGGAGCCTAAACGCATTTAAAAGATTTGCAAAAAAGTTGGGTGGAAGCTCATTGGATGTAACTAAAAATATTTACCAAGCAAAAATAAAATCAGCCACAACATATGGAGCAGGCATGTGGGGGATAGCCAATGCTGGTCTGTTACAGCAAATGGAAGACTCCTTTTTTAAAAATCGTGTGTCCTTACCCCAATCGGCCTCAAATTATATTTTACATCTCGAATTAGGGCTCCCCTTTCTGAGCGACACCATAAGAATGGCCCCGGTCCTCTTGTGGCTATCAATTTGGCAAAGAACTACGGTTGACTTCACACAAACCATTTTAAGAGAATGCTGTAACCTAGATTATTACAAAAGAATTGGGTGGCTAAATCATGTAGAAACTGTATTGAAGGCTATAGGGATGGAAAAACTCTTTCAGCACCCTGACTCCTGTAAGGGGGTCACGAAGAAACGGTTAAAAGATCTATATTCCCAAAGAGCAGAATACGCCCGCAGGGAAAAAAAACGGACCCATCACTCTACTATTGCGTATGACTTGGTCCCATTGATGCCAGGAGATGGTTTCCATTACTTAGCACGGATAAACAACGCGCAGCACAGATTTATTCTACTGCGCTTCAGATTAAACATGATCCCGTTACTCCTGGGATATCCACAAAAAAAGTATAGGCTAGCAGATCTCGATCGCTGCCCCTGTAACAACCTCGCGGCGCAGACAGATCTGCATATCCTACTATTTTGTCAAAAATATTCTGAGGAAAGGAAATTGTTTATACTCCCATTTCTGAGGCATCACAATTTTAGGCAATGTCGGGCCGCAATGTATTTCTTAAAAGCCCTATGTGACCCATTCGTTTGTTTCTGTGTCGCCTCATATTTATGGGCCTGCCTCAGAAAGAGGAAAAGGGTGGGCATAGTTTCTAGCAGCACCCTGTAATCATATTATGAACTGTTCTTTTTATATAATTGATTTTAAAGGTTTTAATTGGACCACAGCAAAATTTATTTAATAATGTTTTAACTAATGTATATATGAATATTTATTGATTCGAAAAAAAATGTATATGTATTCTTGTGCTTTTATTGTCTATTTACAATGATCGAATAAAGCTGTGTGAAATGTGAGTCCAACGTGTTCCCATTAGAGGGATTATTGGCTTCTCCTTTTCTACGTACAATTTTCCCTTACCTTTGGTTCTGTTTTGCTGGATTGGGCTTATATATTGACAGTTAAAACAGGCCCGGCCTCCTCTAGTCGCTGATGGGCGCGCAGAACAGGCCCGCGTTTCGTCAGGGCGTGGCCCGCGCTTCGTCAGGGCGTGGTGACTCGGGACGCTTTGTAGCGCTATGGAGCTGCCCAAGTGCGCAGCGTTATAGGGACCAAATCCTGGCGCCCTGTGGATGTTGGTCCTGGTAGTCCCAGCTACTCAAGCGCAGGACGCAAGAGGCTGTTACCCTTGGTTAATGGGGTTAAGAGGGAAATATACAACACAAATGTCTAGCATGACTCGAGAGAACACCGTCCCAAAGTAAATGTCACATGAATCTTTTTGGCAGACGTGCAGCGTGGAGTGTATAAATTAGCCGCCTTGCTGTGAGGTGCCTGTGTCACACCCAGACAGACCCCTGCCTCCTTCGTCAGCAATGGCACCGAAGCGCATCTGCGGACTGGTACTGGCCCTTACGACAGGGCTTATCTGTGTTCAGAAAGTGACTGCTATAAATATTGGTATGTATACTCATAAATGAAATTAATATATTTATGTATATGTTAGAAATAGACACAATCTATGGGTCCCGGCCTTACGGATGTGGTGTTTAGAGACAGTAATACTCCATATTGTTTGCTTTCATCTGCATGTGATAACCCACTGCAAACATTTAAAAATCACGCGGCCAAGTCACAAATGTACTCGTAGTTTTCTTTCTGTGACCAGTAGATTTTGCGGTTATTAACAAAATTCCCAGGTGTACTCATGAAAATCTTTGCAAGCCTAAAATGTATTGCTGTTCCACACTTTGGTAGAATAACAAGTGTTGTAGAAAGGAGTAACAGAATATTGATTTTTCTCTTTCACCTCCTTGAAATACGTTTTTTTTCCACACATATTAAAATGTTTTTAAGAGTATGTCTGTATGTGCAAATAGAATGAAAAGAATAATTGAGAAGGTTTGAAAATCGGTACAAAAGGAAAACTGAATTAAATGTGGGTGTTCACTACCTTCCTGCAGCCCATACACACAGCCAAGCCCTGGGGACACCCAAGTTTTCATAGTTAATATCAATTTACTGCTGCAAAAAATTGCCATACTTGCAGATTTTCCATGGGAGTAGACATACCTGCACACAGATACTTATAATTCGAAACATGAGTTGCCTTTAGTGAATAAAGGGGTCGACTCCAAAAGTTTTCTATGAGCACCTGTGACATGGTTTTGGCGTTTTAGGGACCAACTTCAGACTCCTGGAATTGAGGAGTAAATCAAATACCTTTGTAAATGGGTTTCTATAGACGTTATTTTTAAAGCATTTAACTTTAGATGACGTCACATTAATAAGGTTGTCAATCGAGACTCATGTTTTTAACCTAACAGTGGCGTAGCTAGGCCTTTTGCCACCCGTGTAAAAGCGGGGGGGAGGCTGGTGATTCCTGCGAGGGCCGCAAGTAAGGGCGGGATGAGGGACGGGGGGTGGGGGGGGGAATGCCGCTTTCAAAACTCGTGCCACCTGGAGTACACCCCCCCTCCCCCCAGCCCCCCCCCGTTGCTACGCCCCTGTAACCTAAGGCTTGTGTCTACATTTAACATCAGGTTGGATCATGTTTAAATACTATGGTATTACTGCTAAGCTGTGAATTCGGCATTTAAATCTATTTGGCATCCGAAATTGAGTAATCATTAATATGTTATTTAAACCTGGAACGGTTGTTAGAGATCTTCATCACGCACTGGTATGTAAATGATTAATTCACACGCTGCTAGGAGAGCTAAGAAGCTTTACAACTGAAATTCATCATAAAGTACCTTTTTATTAGCTTGATCCTGAATAGAAGGCCTTCTTCACCTTTGCATTAATTGACCAAAGAGTGGAAACGTTACAAATCTCCATTTGCCTTAAAACAATCTATTATGGAATGCTAACCCCCTAGCTGCTAAGACTCATCCTCTCCCCCTAGTGCTGCGCCCTTTTTGAATGTCTGGGGCACTTTGTGCATAAGCCTTCATCGTTTTTTTCTCAAAAGGTATCCAGGCAAATTTACAATCCATTCTAAAGCTAATGAGAGCTTCTGGATTTACCTTGAGGGAACTGAGCAAATAGCTAAATATAGTAACATTTTGCTTTTAAAAAAAAAAAGGAAAGATGCTGTCTAAGAAAGTGTATTTTTGTTCTAAACTTTGCATCAACGAAAAGAGACCAAATGTTCACCATCTTCCCAGCTTTCAGATAGAAGCAGAAATCGTTTTTATCAAATGTTTTGCATTGTTCTAGGTGGTAATCAATGTTGCCTACTTTTTCTACTTACTTCCAGTTTGTATGAAACCTAAAGGTAAAACAAAAAGCTATACATTTGTGAAAAGCAGACAGAATTCCAAATTCAGTGAGGGGTCATTTGTGTAGGTTGCTCATGGTTTACAAGTGAAAGTAATTGTTCAATTAAAAAAATATGAAAATAAGTAGGAAAAGGGCCTAGGGGTGTTTAGTGGACATGGGTCATCACTGGAATAATTCAGCCTTGTGGGGCTTCCAGTCTAGATAACAGATTTGAATGCGGAATGGAGCATACATTAACTGTACATATTTCTGAACATAGGCAAATAATGAGCATTTCTGCTGCTAGACAAAAACAGTATAGCAAGACGAAATAGAGCAAAATAAAACACAATTACAATATGTAGAATATGGCTGAATATGAACATGGTGCAAATTAGTATTAAGCAGGCAGTTCAGGTAATGTTCACTTACAATATTCTAAAAATGTCCCCAATTTTCTGCCTAAGAAGGGAGCCCTTTTCACCCTTGGCAAAACTCCCACAGCATTCTCATAAAATAAATATATTAGCAAATACCAATGTTTTGAGATTGTTAATAACATGCTCATTGATGAGGAAGACTTGTGTTTGTATAGCATTCCCATGGCTCTGGTTATTTGCTGCTATTTATTTGTGTCAGATGCAGATGGATGAGTGGGTGTCAACAGCAAGGTTGGTTTCCACCGATGGGTTCCAAGTGACGTCATGGATAATGAAAGCAGACAATTAATGTGGGCCTGGGTCACAGATCCATGGCTTTGAAAGTGAGGAATGTGCTCCTCTCTAATTGATTCTACATTTAGAGCAAACTTCTCACTGTCATTGGATTATCAAGAAAACCTTTGACAGTTGTGCATTTCATTGAGTATTCAGGGCCTGATCTAGAGTTTGGCAGATCGGGAACTCCATCACAAATGCAACAAAGGATCCTGTCCACCAAACTCTTGGTCTGCCTGCCTCTTGTAGAGGCGGGCGGACCAAGAGTTTGAGTGAAGGAGGGTGAATGGTGTAAACAGCCATCATAACTGATGACGGTTATCCACAAAACTTGTAGTACCTTGAAGGGAACCATAATGATGGTGGTTCCTTTCAAGGCACAGAGATGACCGCTGGGCTGGTGGTCATCCAAATTTGGCAGTAAGTAGTAGCTGAGTGAAAGTAGTGGCAGTAGTAATGTCCTCTGACACCCTTATGGATGGAGACTGTCTGCCAAAGCCAAAATCAGGCTCCCAGATGTGTAAAATATATGTATGCCGATTTTTCACCAGGCGGAAAAGCTACACGTGTCAATTCGGAGTTAATGCCAATTTGCTAAATTCACATTTGTCCTTGTGCAAATTTTTTTTACAGTGGAGAAACTCCATCCTGTATACCTGAAGTAAAATTGCATGCATTTCTATCATTTAGAAACTAATACAAGAATAGATTGTGCATATAATAATAACAAATGTTTTGTTTGATTAATAAAACTTATAACGATAATAAAATTGAGCTACACAACATTAAGATAGTAATAGATATCGAGGAGCATAAACCTGTTAGCGCCATTATTTTAATGACAATAAAATGTGATACCTGCTTTTACCTCAGAGAATAGAAATGCTGCACCATGTTATTTTGCCAGCCAGTTCAAACAGGCACCTCCATTTAACTCAAGCCCTTAATTAACTTACATAGTCCACAGATGACGCCTATGCAAGGATGAGTAAACCATTAAAACTCATTTTTAAATTGCCAAATACTTGATGAGGCCCTCAGGGTCTATTGTGGCGGTCGACGTATGGAAAGAAAGTGCTTGGAACATAATCCATCCTATTGGCTCAAGCATTTTCACGTTCTAACATTATTATTCAAACCCCAAGAGACCATCATAGGCCAATGACTAATCTCTTTAATCATTTGGTATGGAGATAAAGTGCCTAGTGCATGTGCGACTTTTAAAAAGGTCGCATGAGCCACTTAAATACCACTGTAATAAAGGTAAAGTGCATTTTCGGTCTAAAGTGCTCTAAGCATAATCCATCTTGTTGACTCAAGAATTTTATGTTCTAAGAATATTGTACAAACCCGAAATGACAATCATCATAGGCCAACAACTAGTTGCTTTAAAATTTTTGCATGGTGGCCACAGGCCTCATAAGTCACTTAAATGCCACTATCTATCAATCAATCAATCAATCAATCAAGGAATTGTGAAGCGCGCTACTCACCCGTGAGGGTCTCAAGGCGCTGGGGGGCTGGGTGGGGGGGGTTCAGCTCTGGGTCAGCTGAAGAGCCAGGTCTTGAGGCTCTTCCTGAAGGTGTGCAGAGTGGGGGAGCGTCTGATGTTGATCGTGAGCTCATTCCAGGCCTTTGCCATGATGTAGGAGAAGGCTCTTTCACCTGCTCTGGTTCTGCAGATGCGTGGGGTTTCTGCGAGGGCGAGGTTGGCGGAGCGGAGGTTTCTCCTGGGTACTAGAAGAAGACTCTTTCGTTGAGGTATTTCGGTCCGGTGTTGTGGAGGGATTTGTAGGCGTGGGTGAGTAGCTTGAAAGTTACTATCTTCTCAACAGGGAGCCAGTGGAGGTCTCGCAGGTGTTGGGTGATGTGTTCATGTCGTGGGATGCCAAGGACGAGTCTGGCCGCGGTGTTCTGGATGGTCTGGAGTCTGCTTAGCAGGGATTTGTTGATTCCAGCGTAGAGGGCGTTTCCGTAGTCCAGTCTGCTTGTTATAAGTGCATGGGTGATGGTCTTCCTGGATTCGGAGGGGATCCATTTGAAGATCTTGCGAAGGATGCAGAGGGTGTTGAAGCAGGTGGAGGTGACGGCGTTGATTTTGCGGGGCATGGGAAGGAAGGAATCAAGTATGATGATGAGGTTCCGGGCGTGGTCCGTGGTGGTGGGTGGGTTCCCGAGGGTGGTGGGCCACCAGGTGTTGTCCCAGGCTGCGGGGTTGGGTCCGAGGATGAGAACTTCCGACTTCTCCGAGTTGAGCTTCAGACAGCTACTGCTCATCCAGGATGCAACGTCTTTCATTCCTTCCTGGAAGCTGAGTCTGGTGGCGTCAGGTTCCTTCATGAGGGAGAGGATGAGCTGGGGGTCATCGGCGTAGGATACTATGCTGAGTACATGCTGTCTGATGATGGCGGCGAGGGGGCCCATGTAGATGTTGAATAGTGTGGGACTGAGCGACGATCCTTGAGGTACTCCGCAGTTGATCTCTGTGGGTTCGGAGAGGAAGGGTGGGAGTCTGATCCTTTGGGTTCTGCTGGTGAGGAAGGAGCAGAGCCAGTCGAGGGGGGTTCCTTGTATGCCGGCGTCGTGGACTCTGGCTGTGAGAGGGCGGTGGAAGACAGCGTTGAAGGCTGCAGACAGGTCTAGCAGGATGAGGGCCGTGGTGTGGCCTTGGTCGAGGAGCGTGCAGATGTCGTCTGTGGCAGTGAGGAGGGCGGTCTCGGTGCTGTTGTTGCTGTGGAATCCGGATTGGGAAGGGTCGAAGATGGCATTCTCCTCGATGAAGTTAGTCAGCTGGGCGTTGACCATCTTCTTGGTAACTTTGGCCGCGAAAGGAAGGAGAGAGATGGGTAGGTAGTTTTTCAGGTTCGTAGGGCCTGCAAAGGGTTTCTTGAGGAGGGGCTTGACTTATGCGCGTTTCCAGTCGTCGGGGAATGTGCCGGATTCGAAGGTGGTGTTGATGGTGCGTCGTAGCTCGGGCGCTATGGCGGCGGCGGCTCTGTGGAAGATGTGCGGCGGGCAGGGGTCCATGGGGGCTCCTGAGTGAGTGCACTTCATGGTCGTGGCGGTTTCTTCGGTGGTGACTGGGGGCCAGGCGGTGATGGTAGGCTGTCTGTCGTCGCTGGGGCAGGGGGTGGTTTCTGGAGTCAATTCGCTGAAGTTGTCGTAGAGGGCCCTGATTTTCAGATGGAAGTAGGAGCCAAGCTTGTTTCAGAGGTCCTGGGAAGGTGTGACGTCCGTGGCTTCGCTGGGGGGTTTGGTGAATTCCTGGATGATCCTGAAGAGTTCTTTTGAGTTGCTGGAGTTGGCGAGGATTTTGTTCCAGATGAAGGTCCTTTTGGTGGATCTAATGAGTTAGTGGTATTCTGTCATGGCGTTCTTGTAGGTGGTTTGGTCTTCAGTGGTTTTGCTGTTCCTCCACTGCTTCTCGAGACGTCTGCAGGTGCGTCTGGTTTCTTGGAGGATGGTGGTGAACCAGGTGGCCTTCATGGGTCACTGTCTGTCGGGGATGCGGAGGGGGGCGGGCTTGTTTGCGCAATTGGTGATCCATTGGTGTAGTTCTTTGGCTGCAGAGTTTGTGTCGGGCGAGGCCGGAGGGGGATCGTGGTTGAGGGTGGAGTTGAGGTGCTCCTCTGTGACATTGCTCCAGTTTCTTCGCGGTGGGCGTGATGTGGGTTTGTAAGCGATGACATTGTTGAAGGAGAAGTGTACACAGTGGTGGTCCGTCCAGTGGCGTTGGGTGGTGTGGCTAAAGTGGATGTTGTTCCCTCCTGCGAAGATGGGGTCAAGGGTGTGTCCTGCCTTGTGGGTGGGGGTGGTAACAAGCTGTTTCAGTCTGAGGTTGGCAGGTTGTCCAGGAGGGTGGCAGAGTTGGGGTTGCTGAGGTTGTCGAGGTGGAAGTTGAGGTCTCCGATGAGTATGTAGTCCATGGAGGCGATTGCATGAGGCGCGATGAAGTTGGCGATGGTAGTGGTGAACAAAGTTCGAGGTTCGGGGGGTCTGTAGGTGAGGGTGCCGCACAGGGTCGTTCCGGGGCTGGTCTGGATCTGGAAATGGAGGTGTTCGGTGGTGGAAGGGGAGTCGCTCGTGCTGGAAGTGGAGAGTCGGAGGGAGCTCTTGTGTGCAATTGCGAGTCCTGCTCCTGGGCGGTTGGGGCGGTCTTTCTTCTGGATCTTGTATCTGTCGGGGATGGCGGTTGCGATGTCGAGGTAGGAGGAGGCATTGGTCCAGGTTTCCGTGAAAAAGGCGATGTCTGGCGAGAGGATGTCGATGAGGTCCCAGATCTCTACAGCATGTCTGTGCAGGGAGCGCACGTTGAGGAGGATGCACCTCAGGGCTTTGGGCTGCTGGCGTACGGTGTGAGTGCGGCGGCTGTGGGAATGCGGAGGCTGGTGAAGGATTGTTGACGGTGTCGGCAGGAGAACTGGCCGTGGGTGGTGTTCAGCGTAGACAGCTGGCAGTTCTTGTTCCGTCCAGGGTTGAGTGCGTGGAGGGCAGCTGAGTCGTAGCGGCAGGTGGTCGGAGAACCCGGGTCCCTGGCGCTGGTCGTGGTCGGGTTACGGACGGGCGCAGACAGGCTTGCCTTTGGCGCGCCTTGGGCATGCGAGCGTCACGCCTGCTGCGTGCGGCCGCGAAGCTGCAACCATTAAATAGGGAAGGGGGAGGGAAGCGCAGCTGGGAAAAAGGCAGGGGGGAGGGGCAGCAAAGGGAAACAGAGGCGGGAAAATGGAGGCGAAAACGGGCAAGGAGGACAAAGGGCACAGGTACAATAACAAGAAGACAGGAAAACAGGCAAAACAGGCAAAAGTAACAGGAATACAGAAATAACAATTACAAGGGCACAATAATAAAAAAGACAGACAAAAAACAGTACATAGGCACAAACACAGAGACAGACAACAGCGGACCAGCAGAAGAGCAAGGCTCTCCCACTGGAACACCAGGGATGAGGCGCAGGCAGGAGCCTGTGGGTGGAGGAGGGCCTCGAACACCTACCTGGAGAGGTGTGGGGGGGCAGCAGCACAACAGCAGGGCTGCTGGGTCAGAGAGCAGGCTCTCTGAGCAGGAGGTCAGAGGTCTTGCTCAGACACCCGAGGAGCGGCCGCCATTAAATAGGGAAGGGGGAGGGAAGCGCAGCTGGGAGGCGGGAGCAGGAAACTGCAGTGGGGAGGGGCCACTGGGGCAGCAGCTGTGGGAAAATGGAGGCGAAAACGGGCACGGCGGACAAAGGGCACAGGTACAATAACAAGAAGACAGGAAAACAGGAAAAAGTAACAAGAATACAGAAATAACAATTACAAGGGCACAATAATAAAAAAGACTGACAAAAAACAGTACACGGGCACAAACACAGAGACAGACAACAGCGGACCAGCAGAATAGCAAGGCTCTCCCACTGGAACACCAGGGATGAGGCGCAGGCAGGAGCCTACGGGTGGAGGAGGGCCTCGAACACCTACCTGGAGAGGTGTCGGGGGCAGCGGCAGCAGCACAACAGCGGAGCTGCTGGGGCAGAGAGCAGGGTCTCTGCCAGGAGGTAATATAATGTTTATTGGCCTATAATAAAGATCAAGTGCTCTGTGCATATTCAATCATGTTTTCTCACACTTTGCTCTTACTGAGTTGTTGGCCACACCCAGGTGGACAGTCAAAAACCTCACGGTTAATACACTTTAAACATTAGATGAGGAAATAAAGTGCAGAGTGCTTGTAAGGCCCAGTCAGCTCACGGAAAACACAGACATCATTAAGCAGTAATATGCCCCATTGTTAGGGGTCCCAAGAATACTACTTTCCTTATTCATAGCCAGGATTAATGGACAGACCCATATACTGCATTTAGTCACATTCCATATGCCCACTTCCGGGACATCAATACTTTAGTGAAGTATGCAAGAGGTGGCAATGGAGGCAAGATTTGCTTTCTGCAGCTCAACTGTATCTAAAACAAATATTTTAGTAACTGGCTCATTAGTTGCAGGTCCATGTCCTGCACACTTGCAGTAATTGCTGCCTTAATTGTCCTGACGCCTCGTCGGTTACTCAGTTATGTAACACAAGGGATCCCCTTGGAGAGAGGAGAAAGTCTATTCTCCCTAGGCCAACGAGAACCGTACAGTAATTTTTACACTATGTAAATAAATTTTTTTAATCATACAATGAATCAGCCATTGTGGAATATAAAACAAAAATTTTAACCACAAAAAAATGCTATTATTCCTTTAAAATTAGGACCTCCCTCAATTCCGCCAAAGAACTCTTTTCCACAGTACAGAAGCTGAGTAAGCTCCCAGTACAGAAAAACAAGGGTGTAGATCAAAAATTCTGCAATTTGCTAGCAGATTAATTCCAGGCAAAACTTAAAGCAGTCTCAGACTCCTTTTTCTCCACCCATCGGGTGGCGGGAGGGTGAACTGAGGGACCCACCCCCACTACAACAGAGGGTTCAAGCTGTGCAGGCACACCAGCAGTCATTATTCCTAGCTTTGATACGCTTAATCCCATTTCGGATACACAGGTCATGACGATTCTCAGTCAGACAAGATCAGGATCACCCTGGGACCCTTGCCCCCAAACAAATTCTCCACTTGGCCCCTGAGGTTAGAGCCAATTACCTTAAAGATATCTTCAACTGTATGTTTTCAGATGGATATTTCCCAATACATTGGAAGAGGGCATCCATTCCACTGCTGCTGAAAAAACCAAATATGGACAACAAATATCCGAACAGCTACAGGCCGATTTCTCGACTACCTTTTCCAGCCAAGATCTTGGAGAGGGCCATGAATATAGCTAACCCAGTTTAATAATGATAATAAACTTCTAGACAGCTCTCAATATGGCTTTAGAAGTCAACACAGCACTGAGCTGGCCTTGATCAATGTGTCGGAGAAAATAAGAGAGGCCCTGGACAAAGGTGGGAAGACAGCCTTGATCCTGCTGGACCCCTCGGCAGCCTTCGATACGGTTGATCACAATCTTCTTATCAGCTGACTCTTTTCTGTGGGCATCAGGGGCAGGGCTTTGGCTCTACTGGCGTCCTTTCTCAGTGACAGAGAGCAACGGGTGGAGCTTGGTGGACATAGGTCTCCTTGGTTCACATTTCCTTGCGGGGTGCCGCAGGGTTTCTCACTAAGTCCGACACTTTTCAACCTTTATGTCAGTTCATAAAGTCCTTCGGCTTTAAGACGGTGTCATATGCCGACGACGCGCAAATCGTGGTATCCACTGCAGGCGACCTGACGGACACCGCATTGAATTTTCATGACTGTAACAGTAGAGTTCAAAGCTCGTACCTTGTTGAAATAGAGGTGCGCGGGTGTGCTCTACCAGTCTTCAAATAAGCCTCCATGTGAGAGGGGGGCCTGTCCAAATTAGCGCTTTGTAGTGCAATGTACAAACAGGTGGGCAACAAGGCGGTGCAATGAACCAGGCTCCAGTAACCCCCAACTCTACTCACAGACTCCCCTGTGAGGGAGTGTTACTGGTAAATTAAAATCAAGTTAAAACAAACAGGAGAAAAATAAACCATAAACAAATTATAACTACTGAGAAGCTCTCTTTTCAGTATGTCGTCCACATTGTAGGAGTCAGGTACCTCCCATATGAATAAGTGTGCTTACAAGGAAATGAAACGGTAGGGTTCAAAGCTTGTATCTTGTTCAAATAGAGGACAATTGGGGTACCTCTTCACGACACTCCAGAGATTCAGCCTGGGGGACGATATTATAGTCAAGGTCCTGTGGCACTATAAATCGCCCACTGCCCAGGCCAACTGTGGGGATTCCTCTCAGACTCCTTTCTGGCCAACAGGGGACTCAACAGGGCTCCCCGCTTTCACCCCTACTGTTCCTTCGCACTATGGCCGCCCTATGTCAATCTCTGGGGATCATCGGCATCCCCACCCCCACCCCAGAGGGGATTTCGACTCTATACCTGTATGCAGACGACATCCTGCTTACTCTCTCAGACCTCCCCCACTAGATCCCTGCTGTGTTAGACATCATCTCGGACTTTGCGTCCCTCTTTGGATACCGGATCAACTGGAACAAGAGCGAGGCCCTCCCAATCTCTTAGGTGAGCATCTGTGCAGCTGTCTCCACCTATCCTTTCCAGTGGATGCCCTCCCACCTTAAATATCCGAGAATATACGTCAATCTGGGACTGGAACGGATGGTGGCAGATAATCTTGATCAGCTGTTGATGTATATGAACCTGGACTTCGATAAGTGGTCCCACCCCAGCCTTTCACTGTGAGGCAGGACACAGGCAATCCGGACGGTGACCTTGCCGAGATTTACCTATGTCTTAGGCATGCATCCTATCCTTGTGCCACTCTTACGGTCAGTGGACAGGGGTATGCGGTCTTTCATCTGGGGATCGTCTCGGAGCCAGTTGGCCAGTAGTGTACTCATCACCCACCGTTCGTGCGGCAGCTTAGGACTTTCCTTGGTCGAGAATTACGCTTTGGCCCAACAACTAGTGCAGCTTGCCTACTTGCTCTCAGATACCCTGGCACCCCCACTGTGGGTCATGATAGAGCGCACCATCTTGGAGAGCCCGCGGGGGCTTCGCCCTCTCTATTGATACGATCCTAACATCCCCGGCCCTAGGAACCCGATGCTCCAGGCAATGGCTAAATCTTGGTGGAGAGCCCACAGCCTTTTTTTGGTGGACGCTCACCTCCAGGACCATGATCCCCTATGGAACAATTGAGGCCTACGCATTGGGGGCCGAGTACTGAACTGGCAGATCTGGTGCACCACGGGTATACACATGCTCCAGGATGTGCTGACCAGGGAGCCCTCAAACCATTTGCGATGCCTCCAATCCGACCAATCCTGGTGGTATATCCAGCTGAGAAATTGCCTAACCTGGCGCCTGTACCTACGACCTTGGAACCTCCAGCCCTCCCCTGTGGTCTCTTATTTCAGAACATGGGGTCACTTCAGAGGGATGATGTCTGGCTTTTACAGCTTCTTGATTCACCATTTGTACTTTTTAGCCCTGCAGGCAAGCCCAACGCACTAACTGGCAAATCCGTCTACAGATGGACTATGAACTGGAGGACTGGGCGGTCCTGCTGGATGCTATGGAACACCATGCCAGAGAGGCATGGCTGAAGTTCTGCCTCTTCAAATCATTGCATGACTGGCACTAGACCCTGGTGAAGCTGAGGGCGGCGGGTCTAGTGCCCTACTCTAACTGCTAGCGCTGTGACGACAGGCGCTGGGACCTGCTTCACATCCTATGCAATTGTACCGTCCAGCCCAGTTGAAAGGAGGTCAGCACCATGCTGAGTGCAGTTTTGCTGACTGCGGTGCCTCTAGCTGACCTTTGGTCTTGCTCCATGACCTCTCGGATCCCCCTACACCTCTTTCGGAATGAGGGTTGTCTTCTCCACATGGCGCTTGTGACCATGAAGAACTGCGTACTTCGCTATTGGCGTTCTCCCCTCCCAGTCACATACAAGGAATGGCTAGCGTCCATGTACTGGACAGCCTCAAATGAACGGGTCTTATACAACTAGCTTCCTCTGGGACAATGGATGATAAAGACCCAAAGCAGACTGTCTGATGACAGGCCCCGGCTTCGCTTCACTTCACTGCCCTGGGATGATTCAGCACCCTGCCCCTCCCTGGAGGTCCGCTGCTTGGTCATTTCGACGGTACCCACAATCTGTGTCACTTTATGCACCTCTCTCCCCATTTTCACTTATTCACTGTCTCTCGTTTCTGCCTCCTCTCTCGCTCTCCTTTTCTGCCCTCTCACACCCCTCTCCCATTCTCCCCACTCCTCTCCCACAATCTCATCCCCTGAGTTCATTTGATTTCGGCTGGCTATCCCAAGCTGTGGGATTGCTGCACTGTTGTACCGTTAACAAGCTTTCAGTGCAACCGCATGCATACTGGTTTTGGTGGGCTATTGCTTTCACAGTTTTGTACAGTTCTGTACTGCTTGATACATCCCGTTTATTGTATCCTCCCCCCTCTTGTATCTGAATAAAGAAATGTGAAACAAAAAAAAGTCTCAAGACTGAAAAAGCACCTCGGCATGATTTATGGCTTCAATGTGCAATTCAACAAACATTTTGGAACCGAATTAAATTCCCTCTCCTTGATCTACTTTTAATATCAAGAATCAGGTGAGATTAGGGGTTCCACAGAGGAGGAGGGGTTCCAAAGCTGAGGATCTTATTGAGAGGAGAGATCTATCTAACCCTACCCAAATATTTCATACAAATTTTCCTTATATATATGTAGGTAAAATATATTTGAAAGCATTAGCTACCCATTGATTCAATACAAGCAGTGTTCATGAAATATAGAATCTTCAATGATAATATCATCTTATTTCACCTCATCATTGAAAAGTTTTATTTTAGGTCCCAAATTCACAATGATGATGGTTCTCTACAGTGAGCCCACAGCCAAGGTCCAAGTAGGAAGTATTATAATGGAGTCTTTCACAGGGCAATATGCAGGGTTTATCTCTGTCCAACACACTCTTCTTATTAGCAATTGAACTCCTATCAGTTTCAATTAAAAGAACTCTAAAATTGCTGGAATAACTTTGGACAATCTCACACTAAATGCAGCAGCACATGCTGACATTATACTAATGTTCACTGAGGAAGTTGAATCAACACTTGCAGCATTATTCAAAACTATTCAAAACTCACAACCATCTGGTAACATACTTAATAAAGATAAGTCAGATGTCAGATCATTAAACATAGCATGCAAAAAATAAATGATAATTAACACTCGAGTATCTTAGCAACCTTAGAAACAGTGAGACATAATGAACAGAGAACTTTATATAACATTTCGGAACTGCTTGTACTCCCATAGTAAATTACCTTATCAGCAGTCAGCATGATCCCAATCAAACTGTCCAAATCCTTCTTTAGGTTATGATGTTAAATAAGTTCTCATTGAAATCTAAAAAGCCATGTATTTTGTCACCTGCGTGGTCTCCTACCAAGTACCTTGGTTATCTGTAGAAAATTCGTTAAAGAAGGAACTATAACTAATCGCACGCCTCACCATATACAAAATAACACTTGACCACTCAGAATTGATACTTATGGACAAGTAACGAGCATTATTGGAGTTTGAAGAAGGCAGGTTAAAATCAGTAAATCCTACCTATACATAGGGCTGAATAATTCTGTCAAAATAAATGTCTATGTTTTAAAACTAGATTACTGGATTATAAAGTGAATCCTGGCAGAAACACAAGGGAAATCCTCAGTTTTTTGGTATAAAGAATTAAGAATTTTACAATTTTTGATTTGAAAAACGGAGAATTTGATAACTTTTGAAACAATAAGCTGCACTCCCACGAGGGGAGCTAAACCTTCTGTCTCTTCGCAAATCAGAAAACGTCATGGGGTGGGAGTTACATAATCTCATATAAATTGAGTGTGCAGTTCCAATAAACATGAGAAGTTTAGCTGGCCACACTAAGGTTCAAGTAGCCTCTCACTCACTCTGTCCGGTTGCACAAGCCCTCACCCACCAGGGTGGTATACTTCATCATTAGGCTGTGCTCCTCATTGGGTGGGCACTGCAATGCCCAACGGGCCCCTCAGAGGGGACACTTTGCGAGAGATCTTGCATTGTTCTGTTTGAGTGACAGAGAATCTTCAGCCAACAAGCGTCTACCCACTAAAGAAGACTCTTCCAAATTACAATGCAACTTTTTGGTTTCTTTCATTAAAGAGGACTTCAACCATTTTTCAATGACAATGACTTGGGCGAGGAATTGATCAACCCAGGACTAAGGAATCCATTGAAGTGCAATCCTACTTCTTCAACAATACCTAATGAAAACTCCACTTTTAAGTAGCCATTTCTTAAGGAGATCCAGAAAGTGAAACCTAAACAATGCTACCAGAACACAATGAGGAAAGAAAAAGAGGGTATCCCGTTTCTCCTCACAGATAAAACCATCATTATCAAACCAGCTAACAAAGGGAGAGCATTGGTGATTATGCAAACAGAGAACTACAAAGAAAAATGCCTCAGACGTTTGAATGACCACACTAAGGATTTGAGTAGGAGGATTTCTAATACGGTAAAAGAAGATGAAATTCACGGATGGATTCTTAAAAATTAGGTGTACTATTTACTAACATCTCATTACTCCATACCTTTATTTCCTTCCAAATATCCATAAAGGTATAAGTTCACCTTCCGGAAGACCTATATTATCAGGAATAGGTTCTCTTCTAGAATCCCTTTCTGAATTTTGAGATTTCTTCTTGAAACCCCTGGTGGAGAACACACCTTCTTTTCTGAAAGACACTAAAGAAGTACTGAACCTTGTCAACATCATCAATGACAAAGGTTTGATTGATTTACTTATTAACCTAGATGTGGAGGCCCTATACACCAGCATCCCTCAGGACGCCGCTCTGAAGGTATTAGAAGATGCAATGAGAACAATAGAATGGGATTCAATCACACTAATACATTTTGTGATGGAATGCGCCACCATAGCTGTAAAGGAAAACTTCTATCCATTTGAGGACACCCTATTAATACAGATAAAGAAGACTTCAATGGGTAGCACCTTCACCCCCAGTGTAGCATGTTTACATATGCATAATTTTGAGAAAAAACACATCTATTGTCGAAGCAATCCTTTTAGAAGAAACGTTCAGACATGGCAAAATTACATTGACCATATTGGGACATATTTTATGGATTTCCCATAAAATATAGGAAACTGAGGTCACATTCCGTGAACTCGTGATTAGGAAAGAAGAAGGCTTACTAAAAACTAAGACTAATTTCAAGACAACTGATAGTTTGTTACGATATGATAGCCATCATCCTATGGCCCTTCATGTGAACCTACCATATGGACGATTTTTAAGGTTACGATGTAACTGTAGTGAAATCACTGAATACAACATCCAACCGCAAGACCACTCTCAGAGACTTCAGATCAAAAAGAATCTGGAACAAACCATCCGAAGAGAACAGAAAATAGCAAGGAATATTAATAGCTTTAATTCTGGACACAGGCATGTCGTCTTTACAGAAACCCCTGTTTGCATTTAAATGCTCAAGCAATTTATGAGATCAGTTAATCCATTCATGAACTACGAAAGAAAAGAAACAAGAATCAATCACATCATGCTGGGGTTTGCCACCAATAAAGGGGCACTTCCCCTCACGCAACCACAATGTTTGAAACCTATCAACACCTATAAAGGAGATAGACCTGAGTTTGCATAAGAAATGCATCATTCAGGTTCACACCACGATCAACACTAAGAACTGCAAATACCTTATACAATGTTCCTGCAATTTACAATAAATCAGGATGACTACCAGGCTTATCAATACCAGGATTAATGAGCATAGAAGTATCATCCGATGTAAACGTACTGCAACCAAACTCACAAATATGTTTTTTGAAAAAAATCACAAACCTGACGACATCACATAGATTGTCTTGGAGCAATCATCCGGCAGAGCGCAACAACAGTTGTTACCCAGCGCTCTCTCAATAAATCTCCAACCAGTAAAAACTTTGAAGTTATCATAAATTTGATGACCGAGGATTACCAAATATTCCCTTCCTCCTAGATTGAGACCTTATAGCTTGAAAACAATTAGAAATCATTCTGTGCTGGTATTCAGTTAAAAAGCACATAACATGTTAACAACCTTGTCCAACTTGTCAAATGAACCTAGGCCATATTTACCTTTGTAATGTAAACTCTGTTAAGGAATAACACTATAATACATGGAAGCCTGCAATTCCTTTATAAACGTTTGCCTCGAATTCCCTTATTGCAGTTAATTTGCGACATTTCTAGATACCCTTAATAGGGAAATTATTTAGCTACTCAACCGTAGTAAGTTATTATGTCGAATTATGACATCATAATGTTTTCTGCCAGAGCCAGCAGTCAAGGTGGAAGGTAAGTCATTGCTGAAATCTTAACAGTTAAATGGAGAACTGACTTTTTTTCTAGGAAACTATTTTTCTAAAATGAACTGTGATTAGAAGAAACAAGATATTTATGTCAGCATGTTTCTTCCACAAGCTTTAATGTAGTCATGAAATAATTTATGTATGTTTATCTGCATTCCAATTTACCACATTTTTGTCAATCTGACTTGCATCAAACTGGTTTTAATATATTTTTCCAACCAATTATTAACTGAATTTTACTTTAACTCTTCAAGCCTGCAAACATAATATATCTTTCATATGAAAGAGCATGGCACTATGATAAGAGTTATGTGAGTACAGTGAGGGTGTGGCCATGTATGAAAAGGAATGATACCCCCACTGCAGTACAAACAACGAATATTGCAAGTCACCTTGGAGTTCTGCAGCCTTATAAATGAACTTGGCCTACAGCCTTGTTCCTCTACATGGTCACAGAACTCCTCAGTGGCTGTATTACAGTTTGTGTGCAGGAACGGCCGGTGCAGGTAAGAGCGGTGAGACCGGGTTGGGGGGTGGGATTCGACAGACGACCACGAGGGAAAATTAAATAAATAATTGACTTCCCCTTGTCATCGTCTGTCGAAATTCCCCCCACCCGGCCCCACCGCTCTTACCTGCACGGGCTGCTGCTGTTAGGGTGATGTCTCAACAGTGGTCAAACAATATCTGCACTACACTCTATGTACTTTAACTATCTTTTTATGTATGATATATTAATTTCCTTTTTCTTTATAAAAAATCAGTCAAATTCTTCTAAAATAAAAAAAAGAAACTCACATTTCTTTATTGATGCATACAGATGTATAGAACATATGTTCTAAGGCCTACAAGTGTGTGTGTAAACATATTTTCTCTAAAACGCAGGTGGTAAAATGTGTGCCATAGAGCCAGAGAGAAGAATTGAATGTGGCTTCAAAGACATGAGTGAAATGGAGTGCAAGAGCAGACAGTGCTGTTTTGATTCCAGTTCCCCAGGACCGAATTTGTGTTTCAGACCCTTTGAAAAAGGTAACGTGCCCAAGTATATAAATTGGGGTATCTCCTTTGTGAGTCATTATGTGTATGAAGTGTGGCTTAATGGTCTGACATTACGAGCTGCCATGCTGCAATGCTGCTTTGAATGTAAATTGTGTCGTGTAGTTCCTATATTACCCATACAGGACCTGCGCGTTCGGATAACATAAACTGTGGGTTTGGTGGCAGACTAACTCTGAGCACCCCCACCGAGAAATGTTAGCCTGTTTACATAAGCTAGCTCACAGTGCCACTAGTGTCTCCTCTTATCAGGGAGAGAATAGTTTCTGGCAACCTCAGAACATGACAGCCCTGATCCCTCAGGATCATGGAAACAATGTACTACTTTTCACTCACTCACTCGTGCTTACTTATCTTGTCCCAGAGATACACAGAATAAACAGCCTGGGCGTTTCAATAAGGGTTTATTGAACAGTCGTTATTCTTGTGTAGAATAAATGAGCTGCAGCAACCATTAGACAGTAGCAAAGATATATGATTAGCAGTACAGTGAATATAAATGGATAGTACAGTTCTACCATCTTGCAATACGCATGAATAACTACATGAATATAAAATGCCTGATAAAAGAAAGTGCGTACTCCTACGATGCCTATCTAGATGTACCTAAGTGTACCTAGCATGTGAGTAGGTGTGAAGCCAAGAATCCCTCTAGGATTTAGTCGAACCCCATTACCTGAAGTGTGAGAATGTAGGAGCCCTTCATGGTCATGAGTTGGACACCCCGCAAGGGATGTTCAGACCACTGTCAGCTGGAGCGTATGCATGCAGGAGCCTCAGCGTCTCTGGTCAGTGTGTCGGCTTGGAAGTCTTGGTTCCCTCTAACTAATACTAGCAAGAGGTGCTGTTTTTATACAAAAAGTATCTAGGGCTCCTTTGTCCCTTGTTGCTTGTATTAGCCATTGTTGGATTTGAGGATGACGTATGGGATGAACCGTGTATGTAGATATGGGGAGGAAGGTGGTGTAGCCCCAGCCTGGTTTCTAAGAACCCTTATGAATATTCATTCATACTGTGTGAGTCTATTGATGGAGTTATAGGACTCTATTGTTTAGGAGAAACCCTCCTTCTGCACCCAGGACTAGAACTAGGTAAAGGTTCAATCCTAAAAGGCTCATTACAGTGTAGTGTAGGGGAGGTAATGTAGGTGAAGGGGTGTGATGTTACCCGGGCCTATATTAGGGTACCTCTATGGAACATAACACCCACTCCTCTTCGGAACAGTCAACAATGATAAAAATGCTGGCGAACCATTTCCACTATTAGGTAGTAGCGCATTAAAACCATCACAGAGAGTTGTAAAAACATTGTCTTAAAATCAGTTTTAAAAACAGTCTCAGGGGGAAGAGAACATTTTTTTTGAAAAAGCATTTCTTGGAATTGCTACTTAAGCCAAAGTCCTAATTGAGTTCGTTTATATAAGTCGAACCACTATAAGCGACAGGAGGCCATGCTTTTCAGCGAAAGTCTCAATTTAAAGGAAATGTTCCAAGTTCAGTTGAGTTTTGGAAAAAGAAAAAAAAAAAAAAAACTGAATTCTTTCCCAGCACACGATGAGCCAATTTTAGATTAAGTGTCCTGGCTGGGAGACGCAACATCGTCGTTGCTTGCTGCTGCAGGGGACGGTCCTTGTAATACCTCGCAAAGTACGTTAATGGAGCACAGATGATATTTAGTACTGCCAATAGCTGGTGTAGAGGCAGCCGGTGCTGTAGTTGATACTAGTGGTGCTAGTGGTAGAGCTGATACTCAACCCAGTTGTAAAAGGCACCTGCGGATTCTCGAGAAATGCAGCCATCAAGATGGGAATATGCTGGGGATATTTCTGAGCATGGGCCCTCAGGGGTTCCAGCCGGGTATTCAAGTCCGCAGGCGTGTCCGTTGCAAGTGTCAGACAGAGGTCCAACATGCATTCATTACCGCAAAACAGGCATCGAAGAACAGGTAAGATGTAGTCCATCCAGACTGGTCTAAACGATAGGAACCAAGAGGCACTCAGTTCCCGTAGGCGAGGTGTGCCCAGATGCTGTACCATGCGCTCACGGTATTTGCGCTCCAGAAGCGCTTTTGCCATCTCGTTGCTAATTGGGCCGTCCATTGCGGAGCAGAAAAAGGACAATCAGGATTCCTGCGATAGAAAGCAGGATCAGTGGAAGACCTCCAAAAACGCTTCCCAATACGGAGTGTATAAAATTTGGAATAACTCCGAGGATTGTCTGAAAGGTGCTTAGAAATCTTGACCCTGTGGTCATAAATAGGTGTACAATACCACTTGTATCAGATATGTTAAAGATACGACCCACCATTTCTGCGAAATGAATGGGGCAGTTTGTACGTATAAGTGCCTGTATGTCAGTCGAGGTCTTTGCAATTTGAAGATCAAAGGTCTCTCGAGTGGAGGTTAAGGGTACTATTTGCTGCAAAAGCATGGCTTTCAATCTGCTCAAAGTATCAAACTGTATAAAGGAAACATTCAATGAAGGCCATAACGGTGCCTCCCTGACTGTACTTGTTGGGGGAAACAATACTTGCATACAGCAAGTAACCCTGGAGTTCACAGTGACCAGATTGGCAATGCCTGGAATCATCCCACAGCAACCTTGATCGTTCAGCATCAAGTAACTCATTTGAGAGCAGCTCGAATACCGGTTTAATCACGGCAGCTGGAGACCCTTTCATGTGGCAGGACAAGTTTGCTACCGACCCATTACAAGCTCCGTGCAATGAAATGTCCTGGCACATGAGAGAACCGCTTAGAGCGTTCTTGCAGTTTGTACCGCTTAGAAACACTTCTCGATCCCCACTCCGGCATCGAAATCTGTATGGTAACTCCCAAGATTCCTTAATGTATTCCTTACCCATCTTTTCATATTTGCCCGCCTGCCTTTGCTCAAGGCAATATTGAAACTGAAAAGTAGTGACCGGTAGAGTGATGTGGCCATGGATAAGCCATTCCGTAGACGGAGATTCCGCTACCGTGAATGGTAACCTGTCCAGTTTTTCAAAACGCAGCATTGTATATTTTGCTCCCCTTTGTGCCATTTCCATCTGTTTATCTGTCAGATTATATTCAGAAAACAGAGACGTACTGTTGATATAACGCCAAGGCACATAGCCTCCACGCAAAGATTGCAGCGTCCAGCTCAATAACATAACAGAACGTAACTGAGATTGCCCATGTTGTAATATGGCTAAATCCTGTTCCAGTATGTCTATCGCAGAAGATACAATGTTGCCTAAGGAATATATCCTGGAGGTCAAAGTTGTTAACCCGTTGTCTACCACTGCTAGAGATTTCTCTAAGTTAATACGGTCTATTTCCCGTATTCTCTCTGCGGCCTCTTGTTGGGATATTTTCCAGTTTTCATTGTAGGCAGCATAAATGCCAGCATACATTAAACGTTTCTGACGAGGTTTCCTGGGACCTAGTAAAAAATCCCTAAGATCCATGTCTTGTGAGAGTAAGGCTAAGTGTTTATTTATTTATTTATTTATTTTTATTTATTTATTTGGAGCATTTATTGAGCGCACAGCTACCTCCAACGGAGGTGTCCTGGCGCTAAGGCTGCAGAGAGAGCACATTGGCAGAGGAGGCGGGCTAGGTGCTGTTGAATAGCCAGGTCTTCAACACTTTCCTAAAGGCTGATTCTGGTGTGGCATTGCAGATATGCAAGGGCATAGCATTCCAGAGCTTCGCTGTACTAACCACGAAGGCTCTACCGCCCAGCCTAGCCTTACGAAAGCGGGGAATAGAAAGGAGATTCAAGTGTTGTTTCACTTCTGTGAGTGTTGAGGTTTCTAGCCAATCAAGGCACAACTTCCCAACACTGTAGGATGTCACTACCCCTGGATGTTCTCTCTGTACATAACGTGGGTCTGGCCTGTGGATATTGAACCCTTCGGTTATACACCCTTATGGGAAAGAATAGAAGTGTTCCTCCAGACTACGTGTGTCTCCTACAATGGTGGAAAGCACACAGCTTTGTTTAAATACCCCTCACCCACCAAAAGGACCCTTAGTGGCATGCTTCATCATCGGGGTCTTCCCGCCCGCTGCGGGACGGGACGTGCTGCGACCTACGACTACGTGGGAGCACTGGTTATGAAAAACAATACTATGTGTGGTGTAGGAGTGTGAGTGGAAGGGTCAGAAGTGAGTGAATGGTGAATGGTGAAAAATTAAAAAATACCTGGCTCCGTGGAAAAAATTAATTTTAATGTTCCTTTGAGCAGTTATCGTTAAAAGTGGGGAATGAGATGGAGATACTATGCTTTAATGAGCAGTGTCTCCTGTGTCAACATGTTTCGAAGCCCTCCCCTGGCTTCTCATCAGGACCTAGAAGAGATCCCTTCTACACTCAAATCAAAACAACTGTGTATTTACATATAATCCTAACTAAGTTGTGCACATAAATTTAACATGCACAGTATACTATACCCCAGTAGGTATATTGCTGAATGGGTTTCTTATATCGCCCAGATAATGCCCCATGAGCCTTCAAAACGGGAGGGAAGGGGTACCTATAGTCACACAAATATAAGGGTACCTCCTCACCAGGACACTGCCTCGCTGCGGGGCTCCGTGGATCGTAGGCTAGTATTAAACCTTGCCTACGATCCATATTTGGTATTACTCTGTCCCCCACTCCAGGAATCCGAGCATATGGAATGTTGTTCGCATCTAACTTGTAGGAGTACTTGAGTGGAAAT
>CAWUFW010027336.1:0-27475 GCA_963921515.1 Calotriton arnoldi | reverse complement strand
CCAAGTCTAACAGTGACCAACTGAATTTCCAGCAACCGACTCGTCCGACTCTCGAAAACACGTCCGTTGCCAGGCTAGGCAATTGTCAATGGGTGCGCACCGATCGGTCCATTGCTGATCAACGCGTACAGGGTACAACGTGTACCCGCACACATTGAATGCAATGGGCCGGCCGGGGCACCGATCGGTCCATTGCGGTACAACGCGTACAGAGGGTACAACGCGTACCACGCACATTGAATGCAATGGGCCGGCCGGGGGCACCGATCGGTCCATTGCTGATCAACGCGTACAGGGGTACAACGCGTACCTGCACACATTGAATGCAATGGGCCGGCCGGGGCACCGATCGGTCCATTGCGGTACTAACGCGTACAGGGGTACAACGCGTACCCGCACACATTGAATGCAATGGGCCGGCCGGGAGCACCGATCGGTCATTGCTGATCAACGCGCACAGGGGTACAACGCGTACCCGCACACATTGAATGCAATGGGCCGGCCGGGGGCACCGATCGGTCCATTGCTGTTCAACGCATCCCTGTACAAGTGACTGGCATATGTCACCATGCCTGTCTCAGATGAACATATGCCAGCCACAGATAGCTCCCAGGAGTAAAGGGCACACCTACAACACGACAGCCTGTCCAAACTGTATCATAAGGCATGTAAGTCTGCATTTCCTATTGTGTGTATGTTGGTGTACATGTTGTCCTGTGGATGTCACCTGGGGGCAGCCACCCCTAGGCTGTGCACATGTTCATGGGGACAGGATCCTGGGTGTTACGTGTACATGACCACTGTGATGTGCAACTGTTCATATCTGTGCATGTGCCATGGTCACATTTCACGGTGGTGTATGTGTATGTCATGTCACATACCCCGTGAGTCCCATGTGGGACGGTATGTTTGAGCCAGGGTGTCCCAGTGGCACAATAGTGATGGTCCTCCACAGTCTGTGTGCATGTAGTGTTTACAATGTCTCTGATTTCATGTGCACAATGGGAGGCAGTCTCCACATCCATGTTGTGTGTGCATGGACTTTGATGTTGTGCGTGTGTGTGTCACAGACGTCCATGCCTGTCCTGCAGTGGCAAGTGGGACCACTACCTGTGGGGGTCATGGTTGTTTTGCTGTGGTGTATACCTGATACTCCATGTAATGCCAGTGTCCATGTGGCAATACAGGGTCCCTGGGAATGTACCTGTCGTTGAGCTGTGATGCCTGGGGCACATCTGTCCTCACATGTCACTGTGGGGGGTGATTGTGACACGGCAGCAGGAGATGGGAACTGTGACACGGCCTCATGATATCCAATGGGCCAACCTGGGACTTATTGATGCCACTTGTTGAACCGTGATGACAGATGTTGGCCATGTATGTACCATACATGTCCTTACGGAACTGCACACTTCATGTAGTTGTGCCTCATGATGATGTATGTTGTGATATTGAGTGTGTTCAATGCCGCATATGTGGGGTGACTGACAATCTTGCTTTCATCTCCTCTGCACTGCAGGGCTCCTGCTGTCCATCGACCATTCCCAGACCTGGCAACGATGGTGGAACGGGACAGCATCCGACGGAACCGCTTCACCAGGCAGCTGATTGAGGATTTGGCAGTGCAGTTGGCCCCAAATTTGCAGCCTGGCCGGCCGTATCCTACAGCGCTGACCCCCAAGGTGAAGGTGATGGCAGCCCTACACTTCTTTGCCACCGGTACCTTCCAACATACTGTGGCGACTGCTGGTGGGATGTCACAGACCATGTTGAGCCGTGTGCTCCGCGATGTTTTGGAGGCAATGTTGCTATTCCTGAACCGGTACATCTATTTCCCTAGACTGCAATGACTCACTGACGTGAAGAGTGACTTCTATGCCCTGGGGAGGATGCCGCATGTCATTGGCTCCATTGATGGGACACATGTGGCTTTGGTACCACCACAGGCCCAGGAGCAGGCCTACCGTAACTGCAAGCACTACCACTCGGTCAATGCACTGGTGGTGTGTCTTGCAGATATGACCATCACACACGTGTGTGCCCGTTTCCCTGGTTCAGCACACGATGCCTTTGTGATGAGGAGTAGTCGCATCCCCAGGATGATGGCACAGATGCAGAACCAGCGTGCCTGGCTTGTCGGTGTGTACTGACTTTGTGCCATTGTGTGTGATCTGATCTGTAGTATTCCGCCCAGTTTTCCTAGTCAGCTAATGTGTACTTGTCTGTCCGTAGGTGACTCGGGATACCCCAACATGCTGTGGTTGCTGACACCCCTCAGGAACCCTGTGACACCAGCCCAGATGCGCTACAATGAGGCACATGGTCGGACCAGGAGAGTGATTGAGCGGACATTTGGTCTCCTGAAGAGCCGCTTCCGCTGCCTGGACAAGACAGGAGGGTCCCTCCCATATGCCCCAGCGAAAGTGTGCAAGATTATCATCGTCTGCTGCATGCTCCACAACCTGGCAGTGCGGAAGGAGTTGCCTCTCATCCAGGATGACAATGACCAACATCCGCCACCTGTGGAGGATCCTAGCCTGGACCACGATGCCAGTGATGATGATGATGATGAGGGTGATGTCCGCACACAGCTCATCACCAACTTCTTTAGCTGAATGTGAGTATCCTGAGGTGTCATGTCAATGATGTGAGTTGGCATGATATGTGTAGGTGGTGCTCTGGTGCTGTTGGAGTGTGTCCATGGGCTACTTGACTGGATGTGTGTAGCGATGTGTGCTTACAGGTGGTCTGTAATCCCCAACAGTGTTGACATGCTAACTTGGTTCTGGGTGGGTATCTTGTAACATGTATTGTGCATGAGTTTTGCTGTTCTGTCCTGTTCTCCATTGCTTTTGACTGTGTATCATTTCTGTCCTTCACAGGGTACTTTCAGATTCGTTTGGTCAACTGTGTCCACCGACGACGTGATTGTACTTCCAGGGTGGTAGCTGTTGGGTCCCTACAGGTGATGTGCGCAACACCCATGGACTTCCTTCCTTCTACAGTTGTTGACTGTGTGCCCGCTGCCAGGTGGGATTACCTTGCATCTGTAGTGGTTACGACATGTTGCAACTGTGTAATAAACCTGTGCTTCACTTTGTGATGTGCGTTGTCTGTGGTCACACATTTGACTGCCATTTGCTTACTGCACCTGTGGGCTACTTGACTACAACTGGGAATAGGTGTGGTGTCTGTGCATTGCACCGTCTTCCCTGGCAACATCAGTGTAGGCAATGAGTCAGATGGCCTAGGTGTGTATGTGTTGTGTAGCCCTGGTGTTGTGTCTCCCTCATATGTGTCACGCTGCCTTTACTCACATGCCTGTGTTGTACTTGCTGTTGCAGTTCGCATACACAGTGTAATTTTGCAGTTCATCATCCCCATGACAGCACCCACGTTGGAATCACAACAGAGGCAAGTATGGTGTATTAGTGTGTTTATTGTGATACATTTGTGTGAATAGTGCATAGGATGGTTAGTGCTGTACATACATCTTGCAAAGCGATACCAAAGGGGATGATGGACGGAGCACCTGAGCAAATCAAACACTCACCCCCAGTCAACTGATCTGGGTTTAATCCATCATCATTCTTTAGCTCACTCCACCACCCCAGTTCAGACATGGCCATATGCAAATCAGTCTGACCCTGTGCCTCATGGGAACAGTCCAGCCCGAACTGCCAAGCCATGTCTTCCCTGGACCGGAAACAAGCATCCTGGGACCGGTTTCTGGCCATTCAGCCATCATCAGCCAGGCTAGCTTGAATCCAGTGGCAAAGTGAGCAAGGGACCCACGCCGGGCATACCCTGCCAACTTAGGGCGAACAAAGCGATACCAAAGGGGATGATGGACGGAGCACCTGAGCAAATCAAACACTCACCCCCAGTCAACTGATCTGGGTTTAATACATCATCATTCTTTAGCTCACTCCACCACCCCAGTTCAGACATGGCCATATGCAAATCAGTCTGACCCTGTGCCTCATGGGAACAGTCCAGCCCGAACTGCCAAGCCATGTCTTCCCTGGACAGGAATATGGCTGGGTTCAAACTGGAATGGCATGGTGAGCAAAAAAACGATGGATTTAGGCCCAGATCTCTGTACTGGGGTGAATGTATGACATTGTTCTGCATTCTGTCCATCAACTGTTGTTTTTGCATTTGTCACCCCGAGTGGGACGGGTATGCCCAGACGTGGGTCCCGTGCTCTCCATGCCACTGGAATCAAGCTATCCTGGCTGAAGAGGTGTGAAACCCCGAAACCGGTCCTAGGATGCTTGTTTCCAGTCCAGGGAGGACCTAGCTTGGCAGTTCGGGCTGGACTGTTCCCATGAGGCACAGGGTCAAGACTGATTTGCATATGGCTGGGTTCAAACTGGAATGGCATGGTGAGCAAAAAAACGATGGATTTAGGCCCAGATCTCTGTACTGGGGTGAATGTATGACATTGTTCTGCATTCTGTCCATCGACTGTTGTTTATACATACATCTTGCAATCAGAAGTTCCTAGGTGAATTGAAAGTCCTGGTAGACAAAATCCCCAGTATCGGGGCCACAGTTGTCTGAGACATTGGTCCAACTTGTACTCCCCATGTAATGTGTGGGAGTTGTGTTGCCGTCAACAGGGTGAACAGTTTGTGCACAAAGGTGAACATCCAGAACAGGTTCAGGCTTCCTGGGAGTTGCACTTGGCCATCGGCCTCTCACTTGCCCCTCCTCGGACGACCCCTCTTCTTTGGGGGCCCTCAAGTACAGGCTGCTGCGGTGCAGGGGACTCTCCGCCAGAGTCATCCTCCCTCCCTGTGGCAGTTGCAGTTTGTTCAGCACCAGATGTTGTTGGCACACAGGGAGGTGTAGACTGGTTGTTGTTCATCTGGCGGAGGCATTGTAAAATGTCCCTGTGCACCGCCGTCATCTCTTGCAGTGCGTCCCACTTGGACTCCACGCGGGACATGTGTGAGTCCAAGCGGGCATGATGGGCAGCCTGCTGCTGTTTCATGTCTCTGAGGAGCCCCACTACCTGGCTGAGATCTCCGGTGCTGGACTGGTACGCATCGGCTATGCGTACCAGTTGTGGGTCATCATGCACACCAGCAACCTCTGCAAGCAGCGACCTCTGTCTCCCACCCCTCCCACCACCCCTGCCGACATGTGCAGTGCGTGCAGTGGCACGCACAGATGACCCTGGTCCCCCTTGGGGGTTGGTGGTGGTGGTGGTGTCCATGTTCCCACGTTGGTCCATGGTCCCTGTGCTGGTGTTGCTCCTTGTTCTGTCCATGTCGGCAGGGATGGTATTTGTGGTGACAGTCGTTGGAGGGGTGGGTGCAGGGGGTGCAGCTGGTAGTCCTGCTGGTGCTGCAGCTGGTGGTCCTGCTGGTGCTGCATGTTGACATGCACCGGATGTGCCAGGTTGGTCTTCTTCGTCCGAGGAGGGCAGAGGCTGTACGACACCAGTGAGCTCCGCATCCTCTTGATCCTGGGACTGCTCAGCGTCTGCTGCTGTGTCCCCATCATCACCTGTTTTTGGGAGACACACACAATGTATGTTAAGTTTCTGCAGGCATCAATGGTTGACACACCTGACAGTTGTGACTGTGCCTCTGGGTGCGGGCCTGTACATTGCATTGTCCTAAGTCGTCACAGTCAGGGGTTGATAATGGTGTAGCACATTGTCCTGCATTATTTGGGCATTTCTATGTATTTGTTGGGGTGTGAACATGGTCTGCATTGGTTGTATTTGGTTGACAGCCGGCCCTCCTTCCCACCCAGCCAGTCAGTTATCCCACCATGGACTGTGCTTGCATTGCAGGGAGTGGAAGTTGTCTCTCAGGATGTCAGTCAGTGGTGTCCTGCTGTTGGTTGTTGCACAGTTGCCAGCAGGGCCTTGTGCTCCCCACAGCAGTAGCCAGTGTCAGCCATCTTGTCAGTCCTTATCCACTCCCTGTGATGTGAGCATGGTTCAGGGTGGTGTTGATGGGACAGTTGTGGGGGTGAGTTATGTCTGTGACTATGACTCCCATCATGCTATTGCCTCCACCCCACTTGCCAGCATTCCCATACTTACTTGCTTTTGTGGGGAGTTCAGTGTGTGTGGGTGTGAGAGCAATGGCAAGATGGCTGACATTGGTGTCCTGCTGTTGGTTGGTGTGCAGTTCCCAGCATGCCCTTGTGCTCCCCACAGCAGTAGCCAGTGTCAGCCATCTTGTCAGTCCTTATCCACTCCCTGTGATGTGAGCATGGTTCAGGGTGGTGTTGATGGGACAGTTGTGGGGGTGAGCTATGTCTGTGACTATGACTCCCATCATGCTATTGCCTCCACCCCACTTGCCAGCATTCCCATACTTACTTGCTTTTGTGGGGAGTTCAGTGTGTGTGGGTGTGAGAGCAATGGCAAGATGGCTGACAGTGGTGTCCTGCTGTTGGTTGGTGTGCAGTTCCCAGCATGCCCTTGTGCTCCCCACGACACAGCAACAGTGTCAGACATCTTTGATGGGCCTTTCCACTCTCTGTGGGATGTGCATGCGTGAGTGTGAGCTTGCTGGGCCATGTGGTGGGGGATGTAGAGCTGTGCCTACGACTCCCATCATGCTATTGCCTCCACCCCCTTCCCAGCATGCCCATGCTTCCTTCCTTTTGACTCTGCTTCCCTGTGGGGTGGGCTGCCTGTGCTGACAGGATGGCTGGGAGTGTTGTCCTGGCAGTTGTTTGGCTAAAAGTCCCAGGAGTTTCCCTGTGCTTCACACAACATAACCCAGGGTGGTGGTTCTTTGTGGGATCTTGAGTTAGGATGTGAGGCATTGCATTCTCCCAGGTGGGTTCTGTGGAGTTTGTGTTGAGGGGGTGTGAGGGGAGGTGCTTGTGACTATGGTCAGTGCTGCGAGTCCTCCTTCCCACCCAGCCAGATATCCCACCATGGAACGTGCTTCCATTGCAGGGAGTGGAAGTTGTCTCTCAGGATGTCAGGCAGTGGTGTTGTGCTGTTTGTTGGTGCACAGTTCCCAGCAGGGCCTTGTGTTCCCCACAGCAGTAGCCAGTGTCAGCCATCTTGTGAGTCCTTATCCACTCCCTGTGATGTGAGCATGGTTCAGGGTGGTGTTGATGGGCCAGTTGTGAGGTTGAGCGATATCTGTGCCTACTACTCCCATCATGCTATTGCCTCCACCCCCCTTCCCAGCATGCCCATGCTTCCTTCCTTTTGACTCTGCTTCCCTGTGGGGTGGGCTGCCTGTGCTGACAGGATGGCTGGGAGTGTTGTCCTGGCAGTTGTTTGGCTAAAAGTCCCAAGAGTGTCCCTGTGCTTCACACTACATTACCCAGGGTGGAGGTTCTTTGTGGGATCTTGAGTTAGGATGTGAGGCATTGCATTCTCCGAGGTGGGTTCTGTGGAGTTTGTGTTGAGGGGGGGTGTGAGGGGAGGTGCTTATGACTATGGTTAGTGCTGCGAGTCCTCCTTCCCACCCAGCCAGATATCCCACCATGGAACGTGCTTCCATTGCAGGGAGTGGAAGTTGTCTCTCAGGATGTCAGGCAGTGGTGTTGTGCTGTTTGTTGGTGCACAGTTCCCAGCAGGGCCTTGTGCTCCCCACAGCAGTGGCCAGTGTCAGCCATCTTGTCAGTCCTTATCCACTCCCTGTGATGTGAGCATGGTTCAGGGTGGTGTTGTTGGGACAGTTGTGGGGGTGAGCAATATGTGTGACTACGACTCCCATGATGCTATTGGCTACACTGACTTGCCCAGCATACACAGAATTCTTTCCTTTGAGTGGTCTTCACTGGGTGTTGGTGTTGTAGTGGTGGCTACATGTCTGGATGTGTTTGTTAGTTCTATTTGTGCCACTGCCTAGCTGTAGTTGTAGTTGTGTTTGTACATGTGATGACACGGTTAAATGTAACTTTGAGATGGCATGTGTTGTGTTTATCTGACTGACATACACATTTTGGGATGATTCTGTTCTGGTTGCTGTGTAATTGCTATGAGTGCATGGTTTGACTCTCCCCTTGACAGTGATGTGTGTGTGTATTGTGGCAGAATATTGTGTACATTTGTTGTGTACTCACCAGGCTCTGGGATGTTCTCTAGTCCATAGACGCTCACTGGCGGAAGGATGGCCCGCACCTTCTCCTCCCAGGGCCTGAGGTATACTGGCTTGGCAGGAGGGCCACTGCCGGTGTATTGGCTGAGGAGGTAGTCTTTCTTGCGCAGCTCCCGTACCCTCCTGCGCACGTCATACCACCTGTTCTGGATGTCAGTCTTTGTGCGCAGACATGGTGATTGTGCGTTCACCCTGTTGATGATCCTCTCCCACATCTTGGTTTTCTGGGAGATGGGGGTCTGTTGGACCAGTGTGCCAAACAGCTGTGGCTCTACCCTGAGGATCTCGTCTACCAGGACTTCCAATTCACAATCTAGGAACTTGTGATTCTTCTTGGGGGCATGGTGATGGGTGGTGATGGTGAGTGATGTGTGTGTTGGTGTGCAGGTGAGGGTGTGTGGGTGTGTGTTTTGCTGGGTGTATGTGAGGTAGCTATTTGTTGGTGTGCTGATGGTGTGTGGCTTGTGTGAGGGATGAGCTGTGGGTGTGTGGTTGCTGTCTGTTGAGTGCTGGCAGTAGAATGGCATTTGCAAAGGATCATGGTTGGGATTTGTGTCCTTTATATGGGTGGAGTTGTGGGTGTGTCTTTGTTCTCTGTCCCCACCCCCCCAGTATTTATTGGCTTTGTAATTGCTTGTTTGGCCTTTTTTTGTGTATTTTTCCTTAGTACTTTTTGTGCATGTTGGAAACGTTCTTGTGACCGAGTCGGACCCTGCATTTGTCTCGTACGGTCTTCTCCGTTTCGTTCACGCTGTGTTTGTGCAGTTTTCTATGCTGTGTACGCGTCGGTCGCGGTGTTTTGTGTTACTTCGGCTCGGTTTGGTATGCGTGTCGGTCGTACGGCTTGTCCTCCGTTCGACTCGGTCGTGGTTTTCGCGCCTTGCATCGTACTTAGCGGTTTGGAGTTCGCGTGTACGTTTCGGTTGGATTTGTTCCGGGTGCGTGTCGGTCGGTTCGATTCGCGTGTTTTTCCGGCCGGATTGCTGTTTTCCGTGCGGCTCGGTCGTTCGGCTTGGGTTCGGTACGTGTCGGTCGGATTTTGCACGCCTTGCATCGTACTTGGCATGTCGGGCGCCACAGGTACGTGTCGGTCGGAATAAATTCCGGCTCCAAGTCGGTCGGTGCTTTTTCCGGCCCGAATCGGAATCGACCCCAGAATGTTAAAACCAACTTCACTAAAAGATGTATTTTATCATTCTGAGTTCAGGCATACTAAATTCGTTTTTCTACCATGTTCCCTGGGTCAGTTAGGATTATAAGATGTAATAATCAAACTGCCCATTCTGGCCTATGGGGAACAGGTAGCCTTGCAATAGTGAAAAACGAAAATGGATGTAATTCACTATTAGGACATGCCACACACACCAGGGCATGTCCTACCTTATACTTACAATGCACCCTGCCCGTGGGCCTACCATAGGGGTGACTAATATGCAGAAAAGGGAAGGTTTAGGGACTGGCAAGTGGGTGCACTTGCCCAGTCAACATGGCAGTACCAGACTGCCCACAGGCTCTGCAATGGCAGGCCTGAGACACACTTTTACAGGCTGCTTCTGTGGATGGCACAACCAGTGCTGCAAGCCTACCAGCAGCATTTGAGTCACAAGCCCTGGGCACAACCAGTGCACTGTACTAGGGTCTGACAGTGAATCAAATAGGCCAAACATGGAGTCACCAATCCATACATCAATTTATAACAGAGAGCATATGCACTTTAGCACTGATCAGCAGTGGTAAAGTGCCCAGAGTCATAAAACCAACAAAAACAGGTCAGAAAAAATATAGGAGGAAGGCAAAGAGTTCCGGGATGACCCTGCAAAAAGGGCCAAGTCCAACAGGCACTAACCCCCCCATCCTCTGTAAAACTCCAATACCCTAACAAAAACCCTCAAATCCTGGGAATGAACAATGGCACAATCTTTTTCGGGTTGGTGATACTAGAATCTAACACTTCTGGCCCACACAACTATAATGCACTACTTTACTGTGTACATTTAAGTTGGAACAAAACTCTTCTCTTCCAAAGATACTTTTAATCTGGGGCGTAGCTACCATTGATATCACAAAAAATGGCAGCATCAAACTGCCAGCCTTCCACACCAGTACCCCGGGAAGAAGTTTGTGTGTATCTTCTGTCCCCAAACCATCTCCAATGAGGAAGTGGTCACAAGAGTCAAGCAAGAGAGCACGGACACTATCATTATGAGAAAACATGGAGATGGATAGGGCACCCCATCAGAAGAGAATAAGACTCCATCACAAGCACAGCTCACCGTTGGATCCCAGAAGGCAAACGGAAGAGAGGCAAACCAAAGACCACCCGGAGGCCAACTGTGGAAACAGAATTGAAGATCCTGGACCACAGCTGGGGCGCCATACAGACAGTTGCCCAAGACAGACAGCAGTGGATGGAGCTCCTTTGTTGCTGCCCTACAGGCCAGTCGGCATTACGGGCAGTAAGTAAGTAAATAGACTAACATTAATGCAGTGCGTGTAGTGGTACCAAGGCCCAGAGCCCAGAGGGGCCCATTAAACACCGATAATCGCTGTATTTTGCTATCCCAACAGCAGTCGAAAGAGCCATTTTCCTTACTTGCACCAGTGCCTAGGGCATCCTTGCTACACTACTGCTTTCATTGAGGCCTATTGACTTCTCAGGGAAATGAGGGATGTATTCACCGGGACAAGGAAGGGTAATCAAAGAAATTAGGATTACCAGTAAGTAGACGCCACATTACCTCCAAAGTGACCCGACCCCATCAAAGCACACAAATCTTGAAGCACAACAAGATACATCTAGAAGCAAAAGAGCAACAGCACAAGAAGAACAGCACCAGATAGAAGAGCCACTAGCGTACCAAAGCAACAGGCCAGGTGACCATAACTTCTCCATTTGAGGAGATGGTAGCACTGACAGAAAGAATGTAACCAGTACTTACCCTCCCACTGCATATGCTCTAGTGCAGGGGGCTGATTTTGCTTCTAAGCCCTGATTACAAACAGTGCAGAATTGGGCGGGTTATTTACCATTTACAATAAACGGCATTAATCCAGAGTGAGACAATTACCCAGTGTGGTAAATACCTCCAGTTCTGAGTATTTCATTTGGAAATGAGTCATAACATGCAGAGTCGAATTTAACACATTAATTTCCACTTTTTTTGCCTTTTTCTGAGCCTTTTCTTCCAGTGAGCACTTGTGTCTGACAAAGAGTGGGACATAACTAGTGGTGGGCGTAACTCGCATAATTCCGTGTTGCATAATCATGGGTATTTGCCTAAGAATTAAGCGAGATTATGCGAAATTATGTGAGAAGAGTAATTCTGCATTTAGCGCTATTTCTTAGCTCAAAAATGCCCCATCGCATCCGAAATTGATGCAACAATGCATTTTAGCATTAAGAAATATCACTAAATGCAGCAGAACACTATTAGCGAGTGGCCACTCGCGCTCGCTAAATGTGCTCTTGGAGTAGAATTTTTCCCCAACTGACTCTCGGCATATAGCACTGTTTTCTTAGCGCAAAATGCACCCTCACATCCAAAATGGACATGAGGATGCATTTTTGCACTAAGAAATAATGCTAAATGCAGCAGAACATAATTAGCGAGCATGAGTGGCTGCTCGTGCTTGCTAAATATGCTCTTTGGGTAGGATTTTTTTCCAACCTACTCCCTGCATTTACTGCTATTTTCTTAGCACAAAATGCTCCCTAGTATTCATTTTCGATGCAAGGATGCATTTTTTCTCTAAGACAAAGCGCTAAATGCAGCAGAAAACAGTTGGAGAGCACAGACGGCTGCTCACACTCACTAAATGTGCTATTGGGGTAGGATTTTCCCACCAAAATTACACGAGCAGGAGTAATCACGTGATTATTGGTAATTCTGCATCAACAAGTAACACAGAATTACCGAAATTTCTCCGACTCCCACGTAATTGAAATTCCGCCTGTGCCTAGACATGACATACCCAGAGGTAGGTGTCAAGAGACACGATGGCACTGAACGGAGATGCAAGAGCCAAGCAGATAGCCACCCAGAGCAGGAGCAGCCTGAACCAAGCCAAGCAATGGGAGCTCTGGAGATCAAATCACAAGGAATGAAAGAATCTCAAGAAAGGGACCACTAGGAAAAAAGAGCCAACAAAACAAGGTACTGGACAAAAAAGATCACACAGAAGACAGGCACCTGTCTCAACACTAAAGTGCTGCATCTGACAGAGGCACCAGCAACGATCTGAGGACAGAGATATGTTGAAGACCAAACAAGAAGGTCGCACAAAAGATTCAACCAAGAGGCACCACCCCAGATTGCTACAACAGCTGAAACAGCCACCCACAGAATACAGAGTGTGCCACAGAAAGGACAAAAGTGAACACAGCCAAGAGGCAGCAGCCACAATGTAGCACAGGAGCAGGACCAACCATTCATCAGTGAGCTCACAGAAACAAAATCTGTTAATAGAGCAGAGGTGAACAGTAGGCAAGCTGGTAAGAAGCCCTCAGAAGAGACCATAGCCAGGTTGAAACCACCCCATAAAAGCAAAGCAGTGGACCATGAGCTGCAGAGGAAAAGGGAACAAGCAGGTCAACAACTGCATCTAAACAATTGATCACCCAATAGCAGAGCAGATAGAGAGAAACCAGAAGGCAGTAGGAAGAGAGGCGCCCTAGCAAAGGCTAAAGATGCCATGCTATTCCCACCAGAGCCCAGGAGAAGAGGCAGAACAATCAAAAACTGCATTTCCCACTGATTAGTTCAACTTGCATTTATTTTTCATTTAAGGTGTGTGCAGTTTTTTACATGCAGTTATCTGTATGATCAACAGAATAGTAACAGAGTATTTGGTTCTTTTTAGCCACGCCGCTGACCACGCCCACCCATGGACCCTGCCCCCATTGCGCTCAGGGTCACATTTCCCATACTTTTTTTGATACACTTTGCCCACTGCATATAACATTGTACACACTTTTGAATCACTTCATATAGCAGATTCCAAAACAGTAATTTTATGGGGTGAGTAAAGTAGCTCATAGGGTGAATTCTGGAGTTTTCCTGAGTGCCCCCGACTTTCCAGGAGGTGAAATTTAACCTGCTTGCCCATCATCAGGCTAGTGACAAGACGAATTACCGCCAGGACCTTCCTGTACCTCTGTCCCCCTTGAACCGTGCTTGACAACTCTTGACTGGCCTAGAGATTTCTGGGGCAACATTGCAGTTTGCATCTTACGCGGCCCCGGGCCAGGATGGACAAAATGAACCGAGGGCTCTTATTGGCTACAGAAACTGCCTAAATATCAGCCGCTCCACTGGAGTTACCTCTTGTTACTCCTCCCCACACCTTGAGAAAGGCCCAGGCTTGCACGCCAAGAAGGGGCGAAACACGTGTTGGCTGCTGTTTATACATTGCGGTTTGAAACCTCATACAGTTGAAATAAAGAAACACCCTGTACTAACCCAGGACCACTGATTCTTTGAATACATTGGAACCACAAAACAACGTACCATACAGTAACTCAGCTCTGTCCTTCATCTCCTTATAGTGCCAAGACTAGAGACTCTATGAGAGTGTGTGCTACAAAATACTTCAGTTATGTGAGCCACGGGCTGCTGCAGACCGCTTGTGGTCACAGTGGTCCTTTGCCTGCTGCTTAAAACAAGTAAGTTGCAGTGTAGGCTTCCCATACTCAAGAGAGGGAGAAGCGAAAAAACAAATACAACTCACAGTGTGTATGTAGGCAAGAGGCCATGTGCCAAGGAATCACTGAGTCTGCGAAGGGCGTCGGGTTTTCTTACTGTGCAGATTGGTGAAAAAACAGAGAAAGGTGGGCGTGTGCTCCTCGTGCAGCACATGACAGTCTGTACTCTGTGAGTTATCTCCATAACTGGCTGCATAATTGTTTTGAATGGAATTCCTCTGAGAAGCAGTTTCTGGTCCCACCACTAGGTGGTAGAGTATTCATAGCTTAACAACAAAAGAGACTAAGGATTTAAACGTGCAATCTAATCATACCTAAAACATCTGGCATTTATTGTGACTAATCTTTCACGTGGGTGGTAGCCCCGTGTCAGCACAACAGGCACCAGGATCTGATCGTCCTGAATGAATGGATGCATTTAAGACCCCCTTTCCAAACAGGTTTGTCCTAAAAACACAGTATGCTGACGATCTGGTGATTCTCGACCACACCAGAGTAGGTTTGCAAAGAGGGTTGAAGGCATTAACCAGCTACAACTTGGAAAACGAACTTGTGGCCAACCCCAGTAAAACGAAAGTTGTGGTGTTTAGTAAACATCGGAAGAAAACAGGCTTAAAATGGAGACTGGGCAATAACAGCATAGCCACAGAAACAGCATATCAATATCTAGGAGTGTGGCTGAATGACAAAGGCAAGGCAACCTTGCACCAGGCCAAGACACAAGCAAAAATACAAGCCTCCATCTACGCCCTGTGTAAACTTCAAGGCAAATTACACAGCCCTACTACAAAACCCATCATGAGAGTGACAAAATCTAAACTCCTCGCGGTTGCTGGGTACGCATCACAGGCATTCCCAGAAAAGATGGAAAAGATGATGGAAAAAGCTCAGTGCCATTGTTACAAAAAGCTCTTTAGGCTCCCCAAGTACACACGAAACGCCATGATTCGGCTGGAGTTTGGCCTGGTACAACAAAAATATGAATGCAGAAGTACACTGATCAAATTTTGGTTTAAGACGACAAAAGCTCAGAAAGGTTCCCTTAAGGAGGTATTGAGAACTATATTTGAGGGGGCACCGAATCCATGACAGAAATACTGTCTGGAGACAACGGCAGAGTTGGCCTTATCCACAGTAGCCTGGTCCCAAGAAGCACTACATTACCCGGCAATAAAGAGGGCGCTAAATAACCACACCACCCAGATATCAAGGAGTGAAGACATAGCAAGACCGAAGATAAACAGAGGGCTGGCCAGCTTAACTATAGCATATGAGTCGCACAAAATCCAGCCCTATATGAACAATCCTCTGGGAAGGAAGTGTCTGAAAGAAATCCAATGGGCGCGCCTAGTCCCCCTGCAAATAAAAGAACTGAACCCGGGCTGAAAATCGTTGAACAATATAGTCAGTTGCAGGCTGTGTAACTACAGGGCAGAATTGTTGGTACACCTACTATGCTGCTGCCCCGCTCTACTACAACATCGACGTATACTGTTGAAACCAATGTTCCTAAGGCACGGGACTAGAAAATGCGCCTAAGCGGTGGCAATGCTTCAGTCCTGCACGGAGCCCTCGGACCTGGCCAGATTCGGCAAATTTATGAATACGACACGAAGGTTCCTAATCGAAAACAGTACAGAGAAAAAGTGTGTGGTTGCAACTGTCGAGTCTCCGGTAGCAACAGAAGGAGCCGATCAGTGAAGAGCGCCGCCCAAGAAAGAACTAAATGGCTCTCATAAGTCCCGCAATGAATTAAGTGTCAATCTCCCACGAACATACAGGGAACAGGGACCTTTTTAAATATGTAATTTTAAAACTAATGAATTTTAGAATAAGATTACATTTAAGAAACGGACTGTCACTACTGACCAAAGGACATCTCTAATCTTTTATACATGTTTTATGTATTATAATGGCGCGAGACCCGTATTTTTGTCAAATTTTTTTGTTAATGTACTGCAATTTTGCAATGATTTTAAGTAATTATGCAAATAAATTCATTCATTCATTCATTCCTACAATCACTGTTCCTGTCCCGCCGCCCACATAAAGGTACTGGAGGATGCCCAATATCCGGCATTTTGGAACCCTTCCTGCCTCATCACTCTTTACTCTCTCAAAAGCCAAGCAACTGTCACTGTTGAAACACATGGAACACCCTCCCCATCCACCTGCTGACCTTCAGGAGACTCCTCAAGACCTGGCTGTTCGAGCTGTAGCAGCCCCCCTTCCCCCCCCAGCGCCTTGAGACCCTCACAGGTGAGTAGTGCGCTCTACAAATGCATTGATTGATTGATTGACTGTTTCATCCCTGAATGAGCCTCAGCATCTTGTCCCAGTCCTTCAAAGGTGAAAAAAATTACTACGTTCCAAAGTTTTCCAAGTGCTGGAAAAGTTCCCCCTGGTCAGTCCTGTAGCACCTAGCTCCTCAGGGCAGGCTTCTAGCCAGGAAGTCATTCTCCATTCAGGACTTCTGCAGGGTCCAGTCCACTGTTGATCAGCAGGGTCCTCTTGGAACCAGGAGTCCTTCTGCCTTTTGTGTCCCTGCAGCAGGTAAAGAGGAGGTCAACCATTTGACACTTGGAAAGTAGTCCCAGTCTCAAGAGGCCAGCAGGTTTCAGGAGCCCTTGAGTCCTTGAATGAGTCAAGAGAGTCAGGAGTCATCTTCCAGCAGGGTCTTATCCTTCAGATGCAGTCTTCCCAGGTACAGAAATGTTCAGAGGAGGTGGTGATTAAGGTGTCACATTTATCATGTTCACTAGCCAGTATTTGCTAAACGTCTACCATCCAATCCTATTTTCTTGCAGCCTCCCACCTCCTTGTGCAGCACGTTTTCTTTGCCTTATAGTAAAATTATCCCAGAACCCATTTTTCATGACATTAGTATTCAGCTGCCATCAGGCAGCTTTGTCTTCAGTTCCTTAATCACTCAATATTATAATGAGGACTTCTCCCTCCTGACAGGTTCAAAATGTGTTCTCTCCCTTACTGTAATTGGAGCCTGTCTGTCTGGGAGGGTCCTGGGAATGAATAGCAGAAGCCCTCCCGGTCATCTTCAAGTCAAAAGAGGTAGTGCTAAACCTGCCCTGTGCTGTACCAACTGTTCCTATCCGGTCCCAATAGATAATCCATGGTAAGTGGTAAGCAGTTAATTAGCACCCATTTTCTCTTCCCAGGCTCAGAGACAGGCTATTGTCCTCTGAGCCAAAGTCATTAACTCTCCCAGCCAAGGAGGTGCATTCCAGCACTGGAAGTGTGATGAGTAGCAGAACTGTTTTTAAGCAAATTCTGACTAAGGCAGTATTCACATCTGACTTTACAAAACCACATTCCCACTTAAGATATTAAAATCTGATTTCATCATTAAATAAGATTTAGAAATTTATGAAGGAAATAACTTTGAGGCATTTTTATAGCATTTTCCCAAGCATAGGTAGGATATAAAGATTTTAATTCTATCTAGGCCTGTTCAGGAAAAAGCCTAGCAAGACCTACACAGTGAAATAACATTTTTTTTGTCCAAGGTAAAATTATTTTACGCCAGCAGAATCTCGCTTAATTTTTGCCATTTTTGTATTATGACTCCTGCACAAAATCCCTGAGATTATACCATTAAGCCATGTTGTGCAATTGAGACTTCATTTCGTAAAAACCTATCATTGGAACAGAGGCAGAACATGAACAAATCAAACGTGAGCAGCTATTGTTTGTGTCACAAGCAATTTTGTGCTTTTTCCTTTGTGCAAAATTCACCCTCTCACCAAAAATGAACACAATAGTCCATTTCATGCCAAAATACAGTGCAGAATGCTGACACCCACATTTCATTTAATAATGTGCAATATGGCATAATTTTTCCACAAAAGAAACTACATGAATTTCAGCCCGAACTAGATTTTTTTCATTATGACAACTCAGTAACCACAATATGGAGCGTACCACTCCTATTTTTATATATTAGCACCTGGTCCTGAGGTGGTACTTGGCAAAATATGGAGTTTTTAATATCTGGAGACATAAATATTGGGAAAAAAATTATTGTGATACAAACATATTGTGCTGCAGAAATATTATTGTCAAGAATATCGTTTTTTTAGGTGAGTAACAAAGTTGTTAAGATTATCTTTGATTTTTAGCATCGGTTTTAATGATATAGGGGTCGATTATGATGGCGGGCGGACAAAGTCCGCCCGCCATCGCAGTGGCAAAAGGGACCGCCCGCCATAGGTGCGGCGGTCCCGCTATACGAATTAGGATGCGCCCGCCACACTGGCGGGCGCATCCCGTATTTTCACATTGCGGCGGGCGGTGCTGCAAGCAGCACCCGCCGCAATGTAAAAATACATGTTGTGCATCTGCATGTACAACGTGGTAGGCACCGTGCGGTGCCTGCCACCTTGTACATGCAGATGCCACGTGCAGCCCCCAACCCCCCACCACCCGGGACCCGCAACGGGCCCCCGAAGGCATTCTCCGCCTGTCTTCTTGCGGCAGGATCTCCGCCACAAAAGACAGGCATCGTAATGCCCACAGCGGTGCCTGCACAGCACCGCGGCCATTGGCCCATTGTACCGTGTCCCGCAAGGCGGGCGGAAAAGGACCGCCTTGCGGGACCACGGCGGACGGTCTTTCCGTCTGCCGCGGTACCATTCCCATTCCCACCGCCATCCTAATTTGGCGGTGGGAATATTCAGGTGGATGGCGGGCGGATCGCCCCCGCTGGGGCGGCGGGGGCGATCCGCCCGCCATCGTAATCGGCCCCATAGTTATTGAAAATAGTGTTTTTGATATTTTAATTTGGTTTAGTGAATATAAGAATTGTATATGTTATCGTTGTATAACTTTTATTAATTGTTTTAAATAAAGTTTGTAATTTTAAATAAATTAGTTTTTTTAATGTAATTGCTAATAGTAATTTATAGTGTTGTAGCGGGTTGTTGGGATTATAGGGGGATAGGTTGGGACGTAAATTAAGTAATAATTAATTATTCATTAATTTAAAAAAATGTAAGTAAGTATGTGATTGATATTAATTTTGTACATTGTTATATTGAAATCTTTTAGTTTTATTTTATTTGTGGGTTGCTAGGTTTGTAGGGGTATAGAGTGGGAAGTCAATTAAATAATAATTTAATATAATTTGTTAATAATTGTTATTGATATTTTAATTTATCAATAATGATGTATATTGTGTAATAATTATATATTTTAGTTATATTTTTGGTGTGGGCCGCTGAGTGTAGAGGTATAGGTTGGGAAGTTTATTAAGTAATAATTGATTAACAATTAATTCATTTTGAAAATATGTCATGCTTTGGCCTTACTCAATTGGTTGTTAGCCCCACCCATCTGGCTGGCCATACTAAACTCTCTTCCCCTAACTTGGTCAGACCATAGTGCGGTTCTATTTGTGATAAAAATTGCCCTAAAAAGCACTATGGCCTTAGGAACCCACACCTCTCAAGGAGGCAGGACATGGCATAAAATGCATTCCGACCAACTTAACCAATGTCTGTCAGACTCCCAGCCAACCCCAACCCCCTCCCACCCAGTGTCAGCAATTTTCACTGAATTCACCCCTCTCAAAAAGAATCAGGTTATATAGTTAATCACCTCCACTAAATCAGACTCCCGCTTGACCGTGCCCCCCTTCAGTCATTATACTGGCCCCGGATATCATTTCTGACCAACTCACTGAAATCTTCAGCACAATGTCCTCCACAGGCTACTGCCCTAGGCAATAGAAAAAGGTCTCCATCTACCCTCTAATAAAAAAATCCAATATGGATCCAAAAGACCCTAACAAACAAAGTAAAGAAACTAGGAGTCCAAGTTGACAGCAATCTCAGCTTTGGCAATCAAGTAAGCGCCACCATTTCCACCACTATTTACACAATCAAACTAGTGAATAAATGACACCCCTACTTAACCAAGAACTTACAGAAAACAGTTGTGACAGCCTTAGTTTTTCCAAACTTGACTACTGCAACAGCCTTTACCAAAATATACAGCAGCAATTTCTGCACAAACTCGTGGTCCTCCAGAATGCAGCAGCAGATATACTGCTAGGCGTTCCTAAACACCAGGCTGCTAGACAGGCTTTACGTAAGCTCCACTGATTGCCCATCAGACAGAGTTACCTTCAAGGCCTTATATATATAACCCATAAGGCACTTCACCACACAGGCCCAGAATAGCTGCAAAACAGCTTTAAATGGTACAGCCTCACCAGACATTCATGCTCCCTTAGTGCAAAAGATTTGGTCATCCCCAATGCTAAACTCTCTTCATGGGGTGGAAGAAGGATTTGTTCCTAATGCATCCAAGCTGTTGAACTCTCTCCCTCCACACATCAAAGTTATCTGGGACCATCTACCTTTCAGGAAAGCACTGAAAACCTGTCTTTTCAACAATTAAGACAATATAACATTATTCTTGAGCAGTTAGATCTCTAAAATAGAAGCAGCGCCAAGGCACCTCTGGGTATTCGTTGCGCTTTATAAGTAATCTTAACATAACATAACAATTAATTGTTTAATTGAATATTGATTGTATATTTTTCCTCATATTTATTTGTTTTAGTTATATTTTAGGTGTGGGCTGCAAAGTTTGTAGGGGTAAAGGGTGGGAAGTTAATCAAATAATAATTAAATAATCATTATTTTTAATTGATAATTATAAAATTGTTTATTAATTAAGTAAAACTGTTTATTTGTTTTTTATTTTTTAATATACATAGTTTTTATGCAAATGAATATTGTTTATATTAAGAGTTTTATATCTTTTTTATACCTTAATAGGGTTATTCAAATACGTAATGTGTTTGAAATTGCACAGACTGAAGTGGGAATAGTAAATTTAACCCTTACGAAGTCCAACACTTTCCCTAGTGTAGCACAGACTGAAGTAGGTATAGTAAATCTTACCCCTCAGAAGTTCAATGCTTTCCCTACTGTTGTGCAGACTGTAGTGGGAACAGTAAATAATATAATATATATAGAGATATATAAATATATATGTTTTATTTTCACAGTAATACTTTTTAAAAATTCAAAACTAATATTATGTTACACTATATATATATATTTATATAAACACAAACACACACATATAGCTATATATATATATATATATATATGGCGGGCATGCAGAGCACTAAATAAACGAAACCTCGCACCTACAATTGGGTCTGTATTCGTCTGTTCCTGAGTCCTGTGATTTGGGATTGCTGGGATTAGTGTGGCGAAGTTTACCGCATATATATATATATATATATATATATATATATATATATATATATATAGAGAGAGAGAGAGAGAGAGAGAGAGAGAGAGAGAGAGAGATATGTGTTTATATAATTATATATTTGTATATAGCGTTAAGTATTATTGGAAGTTATTTAATTTACAGTATAATAAATGTATATATCAAAATATTTAACATTTACTACTATAAACTCTATTTATATTAAAACATTTATATTGTTGATGATATTAGTGTCTATGATATTTGTTCCCGCTATTTTTGTGCTTACCATTATAAGGACAGGGACAGGATATTTTGGTAAACTATATTTTTGACCCGATATGTGTGTCAAACGATATTGTTTACCTCGGTATCGTGTCAGTGATATCCCTGTGCCTTACAAATACCCATTTCAGGGTTCACTTATGAATATATAAAAAGGCTTTTCCCTAATTGCAAAGCCATTTTTTTCTGTTGTGCATGTAATGTGCTGCCCAGTCAGAGTACAGTGGTGCTTCTGGCAGACCTGTATTCTTGTCATATATGTGGGTGGTGTAAATACACATTTCAGCCCACATATGCATTTTCTATGCCATCTACAATGGTCTTAAGGGTAGTTAAATAGGTCAACTGGGTGAAACCAATTTTACTACTACCAATATAGCTGCAGATCACATGGACTGTGGTACTGATTAGCAGTATTGCAGGGCCCAGGACTCTGGTATCCAAAAAATAGGGTTCAAGACAAGCCACAAATCTATGTCGTTGGCACATTGATGGTGTAGTGAGGAATCTTGATGTTGCTGTCAGTGTATATTGTTGTAAGACGTAGAGATTGATGAGGATGGGGCAGAGTATGGATGTCTTGGTTACTCCACAGGTACATGTTAGTTTTTTGGATATTAAGTTCCCAATCTTAATCATTTTATGATGACTGGTGAGGTAGGAGGTGACCCATCGAAGGACTGTGCCAGGGTGGGGATCAGTGCTTGTTTTTGACAGTGCCAGAAGGAAGTCCATGATGAGGCCGGAAAGACTGGGGCAATTTGCATCCACTGCTCCTGGTACACCTGCTCCTGTTCAGCTTCCATTCAAGCACGCGTGGCGAAGGTAGTCCCATGCATCAGGTGAGAGAGATGTGCCATCATCATAGCCATGCTTCGAGGAACCTCCAACAAAGGGTTGCAAGCACAATATATTTTTACATCCTTGTCCAGACTCCAGAGAAGGTCGGGGAGGTAGTGATAGATGTACAAGTAGTGGTAGGGGCTTGTCAGCCACCAACTATGACTAGGATTGTGATTGGTCATACATTATTCATAATGGCCCTGGTTTTGTGCAATCAGGTCTCAGCTGGTCGTTTAACCTAAACATCACCAAACATTTGCCTGGGGTGGACGAAGCACGAGATGAAGCAGACCATGTGATTTCTATGCTGCACACCAAAAATATATGAGATAGATGTAACGATATATGAGATAGATGTAACGATATATGAGATAGATGTAACGATATATGAGATAGATGTAACGATATATGAGATAGATGTAACGATATATGAGATAGATGTAACGATTAACGATGTAACGATTGTACGTCTATTCTAGATCATCATGAATATGTTCATCTTCAAATTTGGCCATGAATAAATTAGCATAGTTTGGGGCCCTTGAAAAGCCCAAGGATAGGTCTGTTTTCTGCAAAAAAATATTTACTATCCCAAGTGATGTAGCTAAGATATAGTGATATAGTGGGAACTGCAAACATTCTATCAAGAAAATGTTGTTAGCTCCAGATTCTTCAGACATTAACAACGCCCATTGCACCACTTCCCGATCTTTATTATCGGATATTGACGTATATTGTGAATTCATGTCAATAGTACAAAGCAAGATGCTATCCATCTAGGTGAAATTTTATTTAAACAATCTGTGGTGTCTTTTATGTATGATTTCATGCTTTGCACTACAGGTTGAAGAAATGTATCAAGATATTATCCAAAAGGTTCATGGAGTTCCCACTTGACACTATTGGTTGGACAGGCAGGTTATGTAGATCATTGTGTGTTTTTGGCAGCATGCACAGGTGGGGCCTTATTGGATACTCTATATCTGGAGATATCATTTTATTTCTGGTATCCAATCCAGATTCTCAGGTTTCTCATGAAATTGAACAGCAAGATTTCTAATTCCAATTGATTAGTTCTGTATGTGGGGATTTTTTTTCTTTTCTTTTAGATAGTACTTGTAACTGGTGTTTGTTGAACTAGGTTTTAAATATGTTAATCACTAAGGGGCTGATTAATACTGTGGTATTTACTCTGTCAGGTGACAGAGTAAAATAATCGATCGCGCTGATGGAATAACTCTACTCTATATGTAGAGATGCATGCCGCCCCGCGGACATCTCAGTAGAGGTGGGCAGAATGTTTTGTTCCGCCCATGGAATTGGCGGAATTTCGGTCACTCTGCTTTATTCTTTAAAGTGGATTTCTGGCCAAATTCTGCCAATCGCCACCTGGCAGAATTTTTCTCCTGCGAGGCACCAGAAAATGTGAGCTGGAGAGTGAGAGTTGGCACATCATGGTGCGATTTTCTAACGCCGGTGGTTGCAAGCAGTAGCTGTCAGAGGGCTGCCATTTGAATAGATTTTATCCCGGTCTAGTATATTTTCAGCAACACCAACTCGAATGGCTGCGCGCTCTTGAGTTATGCATGAGGCCACTCATGCTAATTTTTCAGCACTGCTCGCGCTACCAGCGCAAAATTATAGCGCGAGCAGCATGAGCTGCATAGTTTCCGTCCATTGGCAAAACTCCATGGAATCTCGCAGACTTTTTATGTAACTCCGCGGAATTCAGCAGAGTAGAAACTCTGCGATTTCCGATCACCAGAACATCTAATATTGGTGGGAACTGCCACTCTAACTCCATCAGGCCAGCAGAGGAGTATGTCAGCGGTGGAGACGGGGTAGTCTCCATCCCCGACATACTGAAGTTCCACCTGTCTCTAAGTGTGGCGGATGGAACTTCCGCTTGGCGGCGAGCGTACTCTGTCACCGTTGCAATGGTGTACTCTCTCTGCCAAACGCTAAATCAGGTCTTAGGTTTGTGTTTGGCTCTGAAGATTTCTCTTGTCTTTGTCCTTTTCTTTTTCCCCCTCATGGTTTTATGTTTATCTTTGTTGTTGAGGGTTTTTTGTTTGCTGAGGGCTTGTTGACAATTAAATACCTTGTTGGATGTACTTGTTTTCAGTGTCTTGTTCGTGCCTTCCGTTCTCCCTATAGTTTCTTCTGATAAACTGCTTTCTTCAGAGATCTCCGTTGATATTTTTTAAGCTCTTCTCTTAAATTTCCATCGAGTAACTATCCATTTCTGCCAGTGTTTTGCCGCTCTTCAATCCGGACTCTTTCACTGAGTTCCTGTTTCAGTTGAGCTATTTCCTCATCCACTTCAGGTAAGATCCGTGGCAGTTCCTGTGTTATTAGTAATATTAGATCCAGCGAGCATGCGTCTAAGATGGCTTCCACCTTTGTGTGAATTTCTTCTTCTTGTTTACAGTATTGGGTTTGGGGATTCTTAATGCTCTCGGGATCCTCCTTGGCTTGTGGTTTTGGATGAAAGTCGTCGTGTGCAACCTTTGATTAGTTTCCATCAAATACTCAAGTTTTAAAATATTCTGGTTAATTGTACCTGTTCGGGATCCTCCTGTTTCATCTCCTTAATTAGTGACAATATTTCATTTGTTTTGTCTTGAGTGAATGTGAAAGTCTTGCCCTATTTTCGGTGAGATGTGCTATTTCCTCAAACGGTATTTTCGTAGTAGTTCGGGCAGAAGAGCCCTGTGGGGCAGAACACTTCCAAGAGAAACAAAGCGAGTGGGCCCTTCAAGGGGCAGGACCCCTCCACCCAATGGAAGACACGGCTGCCACTTGGTGAAATAAAATGCAAAGGTGTTAGACAGGATGATGAACACAAGAAAAGCGGTGCTAGAGAAGCGTGCATGGCTGTGCGCCTCGGCATCCCTCAGTCTCACGTGGAAATTAAAACCAAGGGGCATATTAACAACGGCCAGCGATAATTATCGCTGGCCGTGCTTAGCGTGAGGAATCCTATCGCCGGCTATCGCTGGAAATTATCGCCATGCTAGCGCTGTATTAACAACGCTTAGCGCAAAGGCGATAATTTTCCAGTGATAGCGATGTTTTCCATGGAACATCGCTGGTTTTCCAGCGATGTCCCATGGAAAACGGCGATATACTTGGCGATAGGGCCTGTGGTCTTAGCCACACAATCCACCCCCATGTTAGGTATGCCTTAGTCAGGAATTTAGCAGACGTTAAATTCCTGCGTTAAGGCATACTTAACGCAATTTAAAATATCGCTAACCCACGTTGCTAATATGGCGATACCTGGGTTAGCGATATTTCCCCTGTTGTATTCACAGGCACGCCCCCTTTGCATCTCATTAGCGATGCGATGGGAGGCGTGCAGAAAACGGACGCTAGGTCAGGAATCACGGGCTAGCGTGTCCTTGTTAATTCAACGATAAAATTATCGCCGCTTTCCGTCCGAAAACGGACGCTAAAGCGGCGATAATTCATTAACGCCGCCTTGTTAATATGCCCCTAAGTCATTACTCCTTGAGAACAGCACACTTTTGTACAGTGTCAATGAAAGGTGCACATTTTAAATGTGCTGATAAAGGTGAAAGCATGTTAGTTTCACACTTATCACATGGAGTTAATCTTGTTATTATCGCTCTAGTTGTAAAAGAGACATTTGGAAATGACATTGCACTGTTCTTTCCACCTTTCTATGTGTGATAACCTTTATTCTATGTTTTGCATCAATACTGCTCTGACTCAGGCAGGAGGCTGCTCCAGAGTGGTAATGAAAACATAACATTGCAATTCTCTCTTTAAATGTATCGCTGGCATGGTAACAAAATAAGAGTGCATACGTTCTTATACCAATCCCCTCACTCCTTCTGTTTCTTTCATCTCTGCTAGGCAGGCATAGTGTGTTCATTACTTTATGGTATGTGAAGTATTGTGTCTAAAAGGGGGCGCTGTTCTTTAATTATAGTCTTATGCAGCACAAAACAAGCAAAAACAGGAATTTAAAAATGAGGCTTGTGCATGAATGCAGCGCTTTGCTGCTAGTAGGTAGCTAGGTTTGCACTACATACATTCACATTTATACAAAGGTTGGTATTTATTTTGTCAAATATTATTATGGCTTATGCTATTGTGCAATATAAATGTTAAATATATTGTTTTGTCACTTGTGTGTATGAGGGTGTGTTTTTATTTATTTTTGTTTTCGTTTTTAAAACATAAATAAAACGCATTGTCATTTACAATGCCAATAGCTTAAACGCGCGTAAATGCGAGACCATTTGCATTGCAAATGCTTGTTAATTCATTGTTCGCAGTTTTACACAGTGCGAGGGCACTGGAACACTTTACTAGAGAACCAGATCATGTTACACATTTCTTTAGGCACCGGGAGATTCGTGACGCGGGCCGGGAGAGAGGAAGCCGGACCGGAAAACAGCCCGCGGGGAACCACTTACAGCGGCTGGCCCACCACCAGAAGTGCATAGGGCGAAAGTCCGCGAAAAAGATGCGCAAAGATTGGGCGTCTTTTGAAAGTACGAACCGCCCAATAACAGGAAGAAGGGCGGGGTGACCAAGATGGTCAAAAGGTGGCAGGGGCTGACCTTTACGGCTTTACCACAATCCAACGTGAATTGCCCAGAATCACAAGATGTTGAGCCGACGCTGGGATTTAAACCTGGTTACAGTTCCACAGTTGGCAGCCGTAGGTGCTAGGCCACATATGTGTGTATGCTTGTGCGAGTGTGAGGGTGTGTATGTTTATTGTGACTGCATATGGGTGTATCACTCTCTCGCGCTTTCCCTCTGCTCTTCCTCAATCACCATCTGCCTCTCCTTCCTCTATCACTTGTCACTATTTCTTCCCTCCTTTCTGTTCCCTTTTATTTCCCATGAGTTTCATTTCTCTCCAGCTATTCCTGACTCGCTCTCTTCCCTCATCTCTTTGCTTTCTGCTGCCCATACCTTCTTTCTCTCCCTCGCCCTATTTCTGTACATCTCCCTCCTTTATTCCTTCCTTCTCACTCACCCTCCCTCCGCCTCCTGTACTGCACAGCCCCATCTGGAGTAAGTGCACTGAAAGAGGCAGAGCCCTGCTGCAGGAGGTTTGCCATCTCACTCCCCCTTCTCTCTCTTTAGTCCCCGTTCGTGTCCCTCTCGTGCTCTTCCTCCTTGTCTCTTCCCATCTTTCACTCCTTCCTTCATCTTTCACTCCTTCCTTCATCTTTCACTCCTTCCTTCATCTTTCACTCCTTCCTTCATATTTCACTCCTTCCTTCATCTTTCACTCCTTCCTTCATCTTTCACACCTTCCTTC